>JASSUY010008046.1:0-31720 GCA_032466535.1 Forpus xanthops | reverse complement strand
GCAGCCTGTGGGATGGAGCGAGGCCGGGAGCAGCCTGTGGGATGGAGCGAGGCCGGGAGCAGCCTGTGGGATGGAGCGAGGCCGGGAGCAGCCTGTGGGATGGAGCCGGGCCGGGAGCAGCCTGTGGGATGGAGCGAGACCGGGAGCAGCCTGTGGGATGGAGCGAGGCCGGGAGCAGCCTGTGGGATGGAGCCGGGCTGGGAGCACCGGGCAGAGACCGCGCTCATGGGGGGAAGCATGCCTCGGCCTGGCATGCTCCACACATCGGCTCCCTCTTCCCCGCCATGCCTGTGCTCTGTGGAGTGGAAAAGCAGGAAAAGCAGGGAAGTGCTGGGCACCACCGCAGGGAGCTGTGGTGTTGGCAGGACCCCTTTTCCATAGGGAAAAGGGGTGCAGCCCTCCAGTGCTGTGCCATGGATGCATCCCCCACTGTTTGAGGGTGACCGTGCTCCTCTAAGTGGCCTTGCAGGGCCCGTAGCTGTGAATCCTGTGCTCCTGGAGCACTTCCCATCAGGCGATCCCTATGGGGACGAGTGGTTGCACCCTGGCCCCGGGGGCTGCTCCGGGTTGTCTCCTCCCTGTCCCACCCCCCCAGGGACATCTGCACATCAATGGGCTCCATCGGGTATGTGCAGGGGGAGCAGACCCTAATCCGGCCCATTCATCCCGGGGGCAGCTTTTGTTGAGCTCCAGATGTTGTGTGGAGGGCAGGGCTGGGTGAGGTTGGTGCTGCTTTGCTTTGGGGGGGTCGTTGTCTCCCAGGGCAGGGCTCCCTATGGATGGGCTGTTCCGGGCCGAGGCGCATTTCACTGGAGCGTGTGGGGTTTTTCCACCACACTTTGTCAGGGCAGATTGCTGTGGATGGAGGAGGAGGAGGAGGAGGAGTTGGGCCTGCAGCAGAGCTGGGCTTGGGAATTCCCCCTGGAAGGAGCCAGGATCCACCCCAGGACCGGCCACCCAGTATGAGGGGGACCCTCCAGCACAGCCTCCCTGCTCCCCTGGGAACCCTTCACCCTTTCCCTATTGCAGGGAGCAAGGAGCAGAGCTGAGTGAAATCACTCGGAGGGCTCTGAGTGTTTGAGGTCGCCCCTAGGGCTCTGTAGCCATGGCAAGGTGGTGTGGGAGCCTGGGGTGGTGCAGGTGCCCCAGCACAGTGCAGGAGGGTACCAGCCAGAAGGCACTGTTCTGGAGAGGTGAAAGGCATCTCTCACCACCAGACATGGGGAACGTGCTGCTGGGAGACATGGAGGCACTTTGGGGCTGCCGGTGACCCCACTCTCTGCTTCCCCTGTCCCTCGCAGGCTTTAGGATGCTGGGACCAGCCAGGCTGGCGCTGCCCACCTGATCCTCACCTCCTGTGTCCCACCGGCACACCATGTTTCGCTCCTGGCGCATGAAGCTGAAGGTGCTGCTCGCCACGGTGACCCTGGCCGTCCTCCTCTGCTGGCTCTACCTCTTCGTGGGCAGCCTCGAATGTGAGTGGGACCGTCTCTCCTTCCTCAGGTCAAGGGACAGTCCTCGACAGAGGGGGTGGCCTTGGGGTGGTTGCTCTGTGGCTATGTGGGTCACTGTGGGTGTATCTGAGCTCTTCATTCCAACAGCATCCCTGGGGATAGAGCTCTACCATTGGCTGGGCACGTGTGGGGTGTGCGAAGACCTCTGCACTGGGGCTCTGCCCCCCATCCACACGTTATCCCTCCGTGCCGAGCTCTGTGCCCATCACATGCCCCATGTCCTCCCCGCAGACGGCCGCTTCCTGCTGCTGCCGCCCTGCCTGAGCGAGCAGCCGAGTCGGGACCGGGATGTGGAGCGGGAGGCACTGGCATCACGGGTGCGCCGGATGGAGGAAGAGAACCAGCAGCTCCGCCTGCAGCTCAGCCAGGCCCAGGCGGAGGGCAGTGATGGCAATCCGCAGTGGGGGGCCTCTGCCGAGGATGGGGACCCCCCCGGGGCTGACGGGAGCAACCGCACAGCCTGCCCCAAGCAGCGGACGGTGCACAAGTGTGAGGTGGGTGATGGCACCGTTGTGGTGCGGAGGGGATGGTGGATGGGAGGCTGGGACCTTCACCTAGAGTGGCACTGCTCACACTGTGCTTTGGCCATGCTGGGGGCTCATCCGGCTCTCCATGGTCCTCAATGGGCCACAGTCGGTACCTGAGGGTGTCGCTTCTCCAGAGGGGAAGGCCGGGCAGACAGATCCTTAGTTCCCTCTTCTGAGCCAAAGAATTCCCATCTCTTATCTGAGGCTCCTTCCCCAGTGGAAGGGCTGGGTTATGGCACAGCCCCCAGGGAAGAGCTGATGGGGCCCCTGCAAGGTGGGAGGTATCCAGGCTCTAAAAGGCATCGTTTGTCTCTGAGCAGCTCCTGCACATCGCCATCGTGTGCGCTGGGCACAACGCGAGCCGGGATGTGGTCACCCTGGTGAAATCCATCCTCTTCCATAGGTAATGGGAAGTGCTGTGCCAGAGGCCTGGCTTGGGGTTCCCAGATGAGCTGCAGGAGAGGGGCTCTACCCCCTGTGCTGCTGCTTAGAGAGCCAGAGGGGGATTTCTTTCTCCATCGGCCCCTTCAGCTGATGTGTGTCCCCTGGCATGGGTGGGAGGGATAGGGACCAAGTCCTCTTCTGCAGTGGTGCTGAGTGCTGCTGCGCTTTGCCCTCCGCAGGAAAAACCCTCTTCACTTTCACTTCATCACGGACTCGGTGGCTCACCGCATCCTCCAGACACTCTTCCAGTCCTGGATGGTGCCCTCTGTCCATGTCAGCTTCTACAACGCCGATGACTTGAAGGCAGGCACTTGTTCCCCCTTTGCCCTGTCCCAGCCTAGTGCTCAGAGGGCTGAGGGGAGCAGGAGGAGGGGTTATTAACTCTTTTCCTGCTGATTCCTTGCTTGTCTGCTCCCCTTTCTGGGCCTGTTGCTGGTCCACCTGAGAAGGGGGGTATAGGGATGATGGTGGAGGGGTGGCTCTGTGGTGGAGCTGGATTCCTCACTGAGCATTGACACACCGGGGTTCAGGTGGGAGTTTGGTGCCTCGATGAAGGGCCAAGCAAAGGTGAGAGCCAAGGTAAAGGGGATGCAGTCCGCAAGCACCTGAAGGCTGCCAGTGGTACCTCTGGAGATGCTCCAGGCTGGGCTGGCAACATAGGTCCCTTGTGCCCCTCTGCCGGCCTCTGCACAGGGTGCTGGGCACACACAGTCATCCTGCCCAGGCAGAGGAAGGGCATGACCATGCCCAGCCCTGAGGCCATGTCACCTTGCAGCCGGAGGTGTCCTGGATCCCCAACAAGCACTACTCCGGCATCTACGGACTGATGAAGCTGACGCTTACCAAGGCACTGCCCTCCAACCTCTCCAAGGTCATCGTCTTGGACACCGACATCACCTTTGCCACTGACATTGCTGAGCTCTGGGCTGTCTTTGGGAAGTTTTCTGGTGAGGACAGGGCCCTGGGTGCTGGGCCCCCATCGGCCACAGCACCGGCGCAGTGGGTTTGCTTGGGCCCTCCGAGCCTGCAGCAAGACGGCATCACGTCCCTCTGTTTCCTCAGACAAGCAGGTCATTGGGCTGGTGGAGAACCAAAGCGATTGGTACTTGGGCAACCTGTGGAAAAACCACAAACCGTGGCCAGCCCTGGGCCGTGGCTTCAACACGGGTGAGCGTGGGCTGTGGGGTGGGATGGTGCATCCAGCTGAGGCAGCGCTTAGCATGGAGAGGATGAGGAAGGCTGAAGTGAGGCAGGACAGTGCTGGGCAGGAGGGGCACGTCCCGGGAGCTGAGGGCATGCATGCTGCTGTGCTGGTGCTCCTGGGTGACCCAGCACCCTCCTCCCCGGCACCCAGGGGTGATCCTGCTCCTGCTCGACCGCCTGCGTCGCCTGGGCTGGGAGCAGATGTGGCGGCTGACGGCGGAGCGGGAGCTCATGAGCATGCTCTCCACATCACTGGCTGATCAGGTAGTGTCCTTCCTCTGGGGCGGTCGGCCCTGCTGCATTCCCACTGCTGGCACAGGGATGGGAAGCCGTGCTGGCTTCCTCACCCCCCAGTGCCATTCTCCCTCCTAGGACATCTTTAACGCGGTGATCAAGCAGGACCCGTCCCTGGTGTACCGGCTCCCCTGCTTCTGGAACGTGCAGCTGTCTGATCACACCCGCTCGGAGCAGTGCTACACCGAGCTCTCGGATCTCAAGGTGCGTGGATTTCCTGGGGAGGGCCCTGAGGACAGCGCGGGCACCGGGATGGGGTCTTGGGGAGCACTGGGGGCTGATCACTTCCCCTCTCTGTGGTGACACTGCTGCCCTCAGGTGATCCACTGGAACTCACCCAAGAAGCTGCGGGTGAAGAACAAGCACGTGGAGTTCTTCCGCAACCTCTACCTGACCTTCCTGGAGTACGATGGGAACCTGCTGCGCCGGGAGCTCTTCGGCTGTGCCCCTCTGCCCAGCGCACCCAGCCACCAGGTGAGGTGGTGGCAGCTCTGTCCCCCAGCCCCGAGCACAGGGTGGGCACGGAGGGCTGTGGATCCCCCTGACACTCGTGGTGTTGCAGCTGCAGCAGGCGCTGGAGGAGCTGGATGAGGATGATCCCTGCTATGATTTCCGGCAGCAGTACCTCACGCAGCACCGCGTCCACCTCTTCTTCCTGCAGTATGATTTCCTGGCCCTTCTCAACCCCACCGATGTCACCCTTGTGGCGCAGCTCTCCATGGACAGGTACTTGTTGGTGGGGATGGTGGGTCCTGCCTCCACTGCTCTGGGGAGGCTCAACACATTGGGAGCCACCAGGGTTCTCCAGACATGGGTTCCTCACCCTCAACACCCTGAGCTGGAGCAGCAGTTCCTCCCTGAACTGCCTGGCATGGATCTCACCGGCAGACACCCAGTCTGCTGCAGGAGACCCAGGGCAGTGCCCTCGCTTCACAGGTTACAGATGCTGGAGGCCATCTGCAAGCACTGGGCCGGCCCCATCAGCCTGGCGCTGTACATGTCGGACGCGGAGGCTCAGCAGTTCCTGCGCTATGCCCAAGCCTCGGAGGTGCTGAGCGCCCGTCGCAACGTCGCCTACCACATCGTGTACAAGGAGGGGCAGTTCTACCCCATCAACCTCCTGCGCAACGTGGCCTTGGCCAACACGCAGACACCGTACGTCTTCCTCACCGACATTGACTTCCTGCCTATGTATGGCCTCTACGAATACCTCAGGTAAGGCTTCCTCTGGATGCTTCTTGCTTGGGCTCCCCAGGCACCAGGAAATGCCCTGGGCAGCAGTTCTCAGTGTGCAGAAACTGTTTGCTTTGTGTCCAGCCTTGGGATCCTGCTTTTGCCTTCATCAGACGTCAGTGGATGAAGGAGCTGTGGCTGTGAGGACTGCCTCATTCCTCCTGCTGTACACTAATGTTCAAACCATTATACTCTCCCGGAGCAGTGGGCAGGCTGGAGGGGCTGAGGGAACGGGTTGTGAGCATGATTCACAGCCAGGGAGACCTCACAGCCTTCCTCCCGCCACCATAGGAACTCCATCCAGCAGCTGGAGCTGCCCCAGAGGAAGGCGGCTCTCATCGTGCCGGCGTTTGAGACCCTGCACTACCGCCTAACCTTCCCCAAATCCAAAGCAGAGCTGCTCTCCATGCTGGACATGGGCTCCCTCTACACCTTCAGGTAGGGACCGGAGCTGTTCTCTCCAGCGGGGTTATCACACACAGCAGAAGGCACTTTCATGCCCTTGTGCCTGTGGGGCAGCTGGCTCAGAGGCTCCTCTGCCCCTCAGTCCCATCCATCCCCACAGGTACCACGTGTGGCCAAAAGGCCATGCCCCAACGGACTATGCCAAGTGGCGGACGGCCACGGTGCCGTACCGCGTGGCATGGCAGCCGGACTTCGAGCCTTACGTTGTAGTGAGGCGAGACTGCCCCAGGTACGACCAGAGGTTCGTGGGCTTCGGCTGGAACAAGGTGTCACACATCATGGAGCTGGATGCTCAGGTGGGTGATGCTGGGTGTTGTGGGGGGCAGCAATGCGTTGGTGCCACCAACCCGATGCTGACCCCGTGCTCTGCCCCCAGGAGTATGAGCTGCTGGTGCTGCCCAATGCCTTCATGATCCACATGCCCCATGCGCCCAGCTTCGACATCTCCAAGTTCCGCCTGAGCGCAGGGTACCGGAGCTGCCTCCAGACGCTGCGGGAGGAGTTCCACCAGGACCTGTCACGGCGCTATGGGGCTGCTGCGCTCAAATACCTCACTGCTGAGCGGAGCCTGTGATGCCTGAGGGCAGTGGGCACGGGGTGAGAGCAGCACGCTGCAGATGGGAAGGTGCTGGGATTCCCTCTGCCCCGCTCACCACAGGAACCAAGCCACTGCACAGCCTCTTCAGCCCAGCAAAGGGGTGCCTGTAGATGAGATGGAAGATGCCAGCTGTGGGAACAGCAGTGCCTGCAGGTCACACTGCTGCAGTGTATCCAAGGGCTTTTGGAGCAGCAGAAGGAACCTCCCCATGCCAGGGACCAGGGGAGCAATGGGCATCCTCCCTCCGCTGTTGTAGCAGATGTGGATTCCCAGCCTTCATTAGCTCACCTCACCTTGAGGCCTGGGAGCTTTACCTTACCTTGCGCTGCCTCTGATCTGTGGTTCCAGGTCCCAGTCCCCTGCACACCCCTCCAGGTCTTTGATAAGGAGGAAACAAGGTTGTAGAGCATCATTCTGCATCCTCTGTGGAGCGGGCTCAGGGGCGAGGCGCTGGCACAGGGTGCCCAGAGAAGCTGTGGCAGCCCCATCCCTGGCAGTGTTCAAGGCCAGGTTGGAAGGGGCTTGGAGCATCCTGCTCTAGTGGAAGGTGTCCCTGCCCATGGCAGGGGGTTGGAACTGGATGAGATTTAAGGTCCCTTCCAACCCAAACTATTATAGGATTGTAAAAGCCTCCCACATCCCTGGGAGGTGGGGCCAGGGAGAACCAGGAATTGTGGTGATTGGGTTCAGGCTGGCTGGTTAACAGGGAAAATAGTGTTATTCCCATCTGTATGGATGCAAAGAGCAGAGCTGGCCCAGCGCTGATGGAGTGGGAGTCACACAGAGCAGGATGAGCTCTGCTGTCCCAGCAGTGCAAGCAGCCATGCTGGGGCTGCCAGAGCCCCGCAGTGTGCAGGGCTGTGAACCAGCCTGATGGGTCAGCTCACACTGGAGACACCCATGGCAGGGCCTCCCCAGCTCTGGGCAGCGCAGACGTTGCCATTGACAATCAGGGATGTGGCTGACACTGGACACGACCGTGGTGGATCCCCGTGCCCGGGGCACCGCTCACCTCTGTCACACACTGGAGCACAGAGGATGCATCGCTTTCCTCATGCTGTTTAAGTTATTCAGTACTTTCCTCCTCAGAATGAACCAATTGGGGGTGCCCGGGGGTGGTTTGAATCCTTCCTTCCTCCTGGATGATTCTGCTGGTGGCCCTGGAGGCCCTCCGGGCCATTGCTGCTGCAGTCTCTGCTCTTCTCTGTCCTTCGCGTTACTCTGGGCTGCAGGAGCCAGCTGTGTGCAGGGGTGAGGACTTCCGTCCACAGCAGAGCCGTACCGAGGCTGTGGGAAGGCACAAACGCCTCTCGCTGAGTCTCTCTTTTTAATTTAATTTTTAAATTAAAGCTTTTTTATCGTTTTACACGTCCCTGTTGGAGCTGCCTGGTTCTTCCCTTCCAGCGCAGGCAGCCTGCGTGTGTGCCCGGAGGGATGGCAGCAGGAGGAGAGCAATGCAGCCGAGCAAGAGCATCCCTGCGCTCACTGCTTGGTGTGTTTGAAGCCTTTGCCCTTTGTGGCTGGCACCTCATGGCTGAGGCAGGGGTCAGTTTAATCACACCCAAGGAGAAGAGATGTGGCTTCCTCTCCTGTGGTGCTGCCGTTCATTCCCAAGACCATTGTACTAAGCAGGACTTTCCGCTTGCCCACCAATGGGGACAGGCACCCAGCTCCATCCTCAATGCAGGCAGCTGGACCAGCTCACACACTGCAAGACCTGGGAATCAAAACTGGCTCTCACATGAGCCACCAGCCTCACATCTGCAGGGAGGAGGACAAGGGTAGAGTGCCAGGAACGAGCTGTTGGCTTTATTTGGGAGAGGGCTGGGAAGACCGTGAAGCCGGGGGTGCAGCTCCTCCCAGGCAGCCCATAGCAGACAGCTTTTGTTGAACGCAGCCGATGCTCACCAGAGAGGCTTTGCTTCTGCACTGAGCACCCGGGCAGGTTGAGATCAGCTCTGGATGGCAGCTCAGCCTGCTCACTGTGGTGGAGCGGCGCTGCGATGGAGCTGATGTTGCTGCGATGGTCGGTGGCTACGGACCCGCTGTCTGTGCGGGTGCTCCGGAAGGTGCCCTGCTGTGCCTGCAGCAGCAGGACGGGGTGCCATCGATTTCAGCTCATCCTTCCCAGCCTGCCCTCTCCTGAGCCCTACAGGGATGTAGGTACCCGCTGCAGACCCACTCAGTGTCGGTCTCCATGTGCCCTCTGCCGGGCGGCACCAGCGAGAGGCAACCACTGAGTCAGGTTTCCTTTATCCAGTGATGTTCTTAACCCAGCAGAGCTAAATTCATTCCTACTAACGCAGCACCCTTCTCCCTGCCCAGAGAGCAAGGCTGGAGCCAGAGGTGCCATAGCCATTGCACAGAGCCATACTCCAAACTGTCCTATGGGCACCATCCCCTGTGCCCCTGGCCCTGCTGTCCCCACCCGGTACATAGAGCTGAGGAGACGAGAGGTTTGGTTGTGATTTATTTAGTAAAATGCTGAAATACATAAATACAAATTGATCAGATGCTCTGCCCCACATCCTCCAGTTTAGTTTACTATAATCTAAACACATCTGTACCAAACCTGAAACCACAAGGGACCCAAAGGCAGCAAAGAGACTGCGGAGCACTGTGAGCATCAGGCTAAGAACAAGAGAGATAGAACCCCCAAACCAGCTCATGAGTGTGCTCATGGTGTGAGTCTGTGACAGCACAGCAGTACCAGCCAGACAGGGTATTTTACACCATGGCTCTCGTAGCACCAGGCCTGGGCCTGGGGCTGGGGGCTCCTCACCTAAAGCACCCAGAGGAGTCGGGCAGGCTGGGGAAGACACCATGGCTTGGACATGGGTGCTCGCCAGCACCAGCTCCTGATCCCATCTCAAGCTGGGATTCCTACTTTACAGCTCCGGGTTGGGGTGTGTGGGGACAGGATGAAGTACATGGGGTGTGATGGTATCAACGAGTCTATTGAGATGCAGTGATTTAGGCCTGAGTGTTCTCTCTAAACAAGCAGAGCTGGGTCGCAACCCTCAGCCGAGGACACAGTGGGTGGTTGTAGGTTTAGAGCCAGTCAGGCCCCAAAACACAACACACTGCATGCTTGCCGGGCAAGGAGAACTCAGCACCACATCTCTGCACCAGAGGTTCCACTGCTGTCGATGCAGCAGGAGCCTCAGCAGTTGGCACAAGCAGTGTCCCCCAGCTCCCCGTTACCTTGCTTTATCCTTTAATGGAGCTCACAACCTGTGCTTTGCTTCTGAGGGACTGTGAGCGTTGGCCAGGATGCCTCTGGAGGGTGCCTGTGGGGCCCTGCAGCTATCACTGTGTGAAGCAGCTGCAGGGACATGGCTGCCTGGTGGCTCCCATTGCGTGGGGCTGCAGGAGCTTCTGTGGTACAAACCCTTCCTTAAGGAGAGCCTTGGCTGCCCGGCACACACAGCATCAGGGTGACTCGAGGACAGCACACCTGCTGTAGGGGAGCTGGGTAAGGCACTACTCCTGCCTCCAGAGTTGATCGCTGTTCCGATGCCAGTGATGAGGAAACACACGAGACTGTGGTTAGATGTTACACATCAGCCCAGGGCAAGCAGGAACACGCAGCCTCCTGCTGCACCCAACATGGAGCACGCCCGTGCCTCTGCTTTGTGTCTGCTCCTGCTGCCTGCAGCCCATGAGCAGCTCCTGCAGCATCCCGACTGCCAGTGCCTGCTCTATGGAGGGGAATGGAGGCACGGAGGGGTTTCTGTTCAATAAGCACCTTCCCCTGCAGCTTTGGCATGTCCCACCTGATCCAAGGAGCAAGGAGAGCCCCTGCCCTTGTTCTATGCACAGCAACCTCCTCAGTGCTGGAGATCCAGGGTGGCCACTGAACATAGCCCTGTAGCACTGCAGGACCTGCCGAAGCCACAGCCTCATGGGCACCTCAAGGCCATCCTGGTTGCTCACTAAGAAAAGGGCTTTCTCAAAGGACAGAGGCAACTATCTTGGTTTCTTTTCCAACAACAGAAGAAGGCAGCAGGTGACCAAAGAGCAGGGATGGGTCAAAGTCTGCATTTGCCAGTGTGAATTTAGGGAAAAAAGATGCAAATTCCCCAGAGTGAAAACTGAGCAGCAGCAGCAGATCAACACAGCTCAGTGCTCACTGCTGCTGCTGCCTCCCTCTACCACCTCTCCACCCAGGACAGCATGAGCCAAGCTTACAAGACCTTTAGGCACTCCTAATAGTAAACATGCCTGTAAGTACCTCTTCCCTCCTAGACCAGGAACTGGCTTCAAAAAGCCTTTGACATCTCTTGCATAGCACAGGGTGAAGAACAGGCGCTGAACTTACTCACTGGTTACACACGACAGCCGTTCTCCTCAGCTCCTCAAGGGTTACACTGAACTTACCCATGTCTGGCTGCACTGCGAGGTGCCCCTCTGCCCCTAAAGAAACAAGACCCTAAGGAAACAGGGAGGCATCACTGCATGGAATGGGTTTGGCACAGGCAGGAGGGCAGGAATCCCATGGACAGATCCTCCATGGGATGGCTGAGGAGAACCCCCATCACAAGTCCTGCCCAGCATCACCTCCTCCACTCACCCGGACCCAGGACCCCTGGAGCTGACGCTGGTTTCAACCAGGCTGGGGGCAGCACCTGAACCAGGGAGGTGCAGCCACACTGGCAGAGCAGAACCTTCGGCAAGCCTTGGGAATAATTCCAGCCAAGACCATTATTACTCAATGTGCTCCAGATTGGAGCAGGCTCTGGCTGCTCCCAGGTCTGCTCCATCTGCCTTATCCCATGCTGTAGCATAGAAAAACAGTGTCAGGATGGGATGATGGCAGCAGAAGCAGCACGAAGGATGACTTGGTGCCTGCTCCTTCACAGCAGCTCTTTCCTCCCACCACACTTGGTGCTTTAGGAATACAGACCAACCCCGGTCAGAAATCCAGGCAGGACAGAGACCTTTTTAGTTCTGGTCTTCCCACTGCAATTCCAAGCCCTGTAACTGCAGCAATATGTCTTCTCACAACGGAGCCCTGTTTCACTCCCAGATTTCTCCTACCCTCACTTACCTTCTCATCTCTATTTCTTCTCTCTGCTCTGCTTTACCCCATACAACCTTCATGTCCTTTGAGCCTCGTGCTTCCTTTCTTCCTTACCTCCACCTCCAGCCCTATTTCCCTTCTCACTGCTCTTGCTTTTCAGGCACCCACCTCTGGCCTGGGGAGAGAAGCAGCCCTGTCCTGGCTGTTCTCATCGATACACCAGGGCCTGGCACAGCACCGATGCTCTCAGTGAGCCTGTTTACCACTCCCTCCTCAGTAGGTCAGTAACACTGACAGGGGATACAGACCCTCACACAGGTAAGGTCTTGGTTTTCTGAGAGAAGCCCACATCTCAAATGAACCTCCAGGAGAGGTGTTTGTCTTTTGATGGCTCTGTAATTACCAAGCTTACCAGTGCATGGTATAAATAATTCTCTTTATTGGCAAGTTTCAACTATGTGCTCAGCCTATACAAGACACAATGATGCAGAAAGTTCTTGTCCCAGATAAAAGAGAAACATGGAAGGAAATGGGAGCTAAAGGTGAAGGATAACGAGAGTCATAGTTTTCAAGTATTACATTCCATTCTGTAGGTGTTACAAACAGGACTGAGGCTTAAGAGGATCTGAGTAAGACGGCAATAACCTGGAGACAAGATGTCTGCAGCTCTGGTGTCCTCCTGATGCCACCTGGGTTTTAGGGCATTCCCTGGCCCAGGTCTGACCATTGACAACAAGGATCCAACAGTGTGTCACTGTGAGGCCCTCGAAGACCAGAACCCTGTTGGCAGGGTTCTCTGGAGACCTTTGCCTTCTGAATGCCATAAACTACAGGATCCACAGAGCGCTTGGGAATGGCCTTTGCTGAGGTAGTTTGTTGGCCAGGCAAGCCTAAGTGCCAAATGAATTAGCTGCACGACAGAACATCCTCCTCTTTCTCCAGATTCCTGACTCTCTGCAGTAACCCAGCAAGGCTGAACATCAGAATCCCAAAGGGAGGCCAAACGGAGGTGAAGAAGGGTCAAAACAGTTCTGAAAAGACACAACAGATTCTGCCCAAGGGGGCATGGTCCACAAGGAAGTGTAACACCAGTGTTTCAATGGTTATCTGAGCAGCTTGCGGAGGGGGGCCGCAGTAAAAGAGTGAGGTTTGGTTTGCGGTACCTTAAAAACATGTGTCATTAAAAAACACGTATTTGCCATCAGTGCTTCAGAAGCAAAGGGAGGGCAGGGTGCAACCCAGCTGGGGGAAATGAGAAACGTGCACTGCAATTTCACCACTGTTTTCTTTTGGATCCACATGGGAAGGATGTGGATTCCAGAGTTCACTCCCTGTACTGGTGGGGCTAAGAGGGAGGTTTCCCTCTGGCTCCTCCTGAATGCTGGCTATGCTGCTTTTCAGGGCTGTCTCTGCAATGGTACAGGGAAGAGGATGATCTGAAGCCAAGGAGGTCAGAATCGGGGTTCATGTTTCTAGACAGCTGGAATACAGATTAGCTTTCTTAAGCCTGGTCAGCCAGGAAGGATAACATACAGTATTGTGTTCCCTACCCACAGCAAAACCAACAGATCTGCCCAGAAATTATCACCTCTTCAGTTTCTAAGTCAGCAGCTTTAAATTCATATCACCACCAACACAAACTTGCTGCAACAAAGTCCTTGTTTTGCTCATGCAAACCATTAGTTCATCCTGCTCATGTGGTAAGTCCTGGCTAATGATGTCCTCCCCGAATCACCCGTGCTGCTCACCCTACCTGCCAATCAATCAGCCCTAGAAGCATTGCCTTTGTGGTGCTTTGTGCAGCACTAAAACCACTGTTAGCCCCTTGTAAAGGTCATGAGCTTACTAATGATAACACTAATTCTTCTCACCAGGTCCCATGCTCCTTTTCCCACTCTGACCACAAGACACCTTTCCAGCTGGTTAAAGAGATTGCAAGGAGAAGGGAAGAAAGCACTTCTGCAATCCTTACTCTATTTCTGAGCAAGGCAGCAGGGTGACTTCTTAAAGCCCTTAGCACTGGGCTGAGAGCCAGGACCGGCTCTGACACCAGCTTCCTCTGTGGTCTCATCTCCTCCTTTATAACAGAGATTTAAAAGCTACTTATTTCCCACCAATGACAGGCAATGACATAAGAATTAGTTAATATCTTGATGGTGACTTGGAAATGCAAAACACCACAAGTTTTATTACAAACTCACTCTATGCCAGGTATTACAGGAGCAAGGAAACAAACCAATCCAAACTCAGGAGACAAACTTGAGCTTTAAGCTGTCAAACAGTTTATGGATTTCTCCCTTGATTAGAACCTCTTACAACTGCCAGAAAACGCCCATTTTCTTCTATATTTAGCAAATGCCAATCCCCCTTCCACCCCATTGCTGCTAATTGGGCAGGGATAGCCCCAAATTACTCCTGCCTATGTGGCAGCATCATTGCCAGTGGCAATGCTGGGAATGCTTCTTGCCTACTGACTGATACAGCTGCAGAACCAGGAGGGAAAGCATCCAAACAGCAGGAGAGACAGAACTAGCTAGTAGTATCAAAAAGTCTATGTTAAAGTCATTTCTCTGCCTGGTAATGGTTAACTAAAGGCAACCTTTAACTGTCTGGAACACAAATGCTGTAACAAAAAGGACATAAAAGTCTATGCTTTTCTACTCCGATGCTGGAGACAAGCAGATGCCTCAGAAAAGCAGTAAATCCTGTTTCAACATCCATCTCCCGGCTGGTTAACTGCTCACATTTACATATGAATTTTGCTTCTATCCCCTCCTGAATTGGCAAATGAAACAGAAGGACTTTCCAGTCTCCAGGCATAGCTGCTACCCCCAAATAGTGCAAGTGCTTTCAAGTGAGCTCAGAAGCTAACACCAGAAACAAGAACATGAGAACCATCAAGATAGTGCACTTATCCCTACTGTCTCTTAACAGGAACATACTCAATCCATCAGAAGATGATGTTAAGAGTTACCCAAGTGGCCAACTACAGAGAACCACCTGGCCAAACAGGCAGTTTCTCCAGGCCATTAAGTCACTGATTTTCTAAAGCAAGAAGGTTCAAATTCAGTTTGGCTTTTGTCTCCATGCCTTGAAATGCTCAGTCCTTTGTTTCAGTGCTATGGGTTGCTGGCCCAGCGCTACCCTATAGGAATGCTCCCCACTGGTAACTAAGTTGACGCAAGGCCATTTTTAGTTTAATCAGTTTTGACATCTCCTGCCTGTCTCCCTGTCACTCCAGCTGACTTTGCCTTCCAGCTCTGCCAGCTCCAGAGCAGAACTCAAACATCAAAAGACAGAGTCAAGGTTATCACAGGCTCAGCTAAGAAGTACACGTAAGAATCACTTTCCCAACTACAGACAAATGTGAGAACTCGGGATATCAGTTCTGAGCTTAGAGCTGAAAATAGCTCACACTCCTACAGGAGGAGTAACAGTCCTTAAGGAGCAGAAGGACATCCTAAAGGAGAGCAAAGAAAACAGCTCCAAGAATCCCACAGAAGCATACTTGGCTGTGGCAGCAAAGAGATTCTCTCAGGCTATGTAGTGTCTGGGAGTATTCACTCCCTCTTGCTCAGAAATGCATCCTTGAAATCCAAAGCTTTTCTATCTCCCACTAAGAACAGCCTTGCCTTGCCACCCAGCGCATGCTCTCAAGGGCACTACACCAGGGACTCACATTGTGTCTGTAGTGGCTCAACTCTGCTCCTACTCGAAGTAAAGGGAGTTTTCCCAGTCCTTCCAGTGGAAACGAGTATGCCCAAGTGTTTACATGCAGCAGTGAAATGAGGCAGCTCTGGGACACAACCCTAAGTGACCAGAACCTGCACTCTAAACTGAGACAGAACCCATAATAATAGGAAGCACAAGGCAAGCTCTGCTATCCAGAGTGGAAAGAGTATACACAAGAGATGAACTTAAACAACAGGATGTGACAGAAGGTGATTTCAGTCCAACCAACTCGCTGTCTCTCATTCTCAAGCTCTGATCAGTCCATATCACAGAACTATAAAAGCCTTACCCGAGCACACTGCCAAATGCTTTTCTCTGGGTTACACACACAGGAAAGAATGAGGGAGAAATGGCAACAGCAGAGACAAGCCTGGCAGATCCTTCAGGTGGGGCGAGATCCAGCAGAGCAGGATCGGATCCTCTTTAGAGTTTAGCCAGTGGCACAGATGGTATATAAGCTATGGAAACTGTCCCATTGGATTTTAAAACACAAACACAGCAGAATGTCATCATAAAGAAGCAAAGTCTGTGTTAAAAAATTCTAAGGACACAGCATTTTCTCCAGTTCTGACACCTTTTTAATAGAAATCACTTGTTTAGGAAACAAATAGCACTTTTGTAGGTTTTTTTACAATGTTTCTTACCTTGATCTCATTTGAAGTAACACTAGGAAGACCTCAATAGCTTTTATTTTCCTTTTTAATTTAAAAAAGTTGTTTGTTTGTTTTTTTTTCCCCCAGATACAAAGATTTTGCCCTTGCATAAAAAAACAGTGCCCAAAACGATGACACAAGGACTCACAAAGACTCACTGTATCTCACTGACACTATTACTTCTAATCTATACCATGCAAGGTCCCATCTACCTCTTTAATTAGACTGTCAGCCTGAAAAACAGCTTTTCTATTCCTTATTTAGTTCTTGTTACCAAAAGAAGAGAAAGGAAGTGAAAGAAAAGGACATTTCTCTGTTCAGTTCACACATCTGGGTCATGTGCTACTTTGTTCAGGATACCTTTGTTGTTTATAAATATAGAAAAGGGTTGGAATCTCATTTTCAAGTAATCGATGCACATTTTCTCTTGGGACACCTCCATCCAATGCTCCACGCTGACCCTGGATTCTGGCCCTCTTGTTTTCCCATTCCCAACATAGGCTTTCTGGATGAGTGTTAGGACCCAAACCAATTCTGCAAAGCATGTCTTGTTGTTTAATGCGAAGAATTAGGATTAACCCAAAGCTGTTGGGACAGTAGATCCTCAGCCTGTGCATGTGCTGGTTACTCAGTGAAAAGTCCATCTCCTTTCTTTTTGTGTATCTCCTGTCTAAACAATAGTAAATACTGCTTATTTGATAGACTTGTCCCTTCTGGGCACTGGGATTTGATAATTTATATTTCTGGTTCTTTTTGGTTTAATAGTACTGAGAGTTTAGAAACAGGAAAAGCCCACAGGCTCTTTGGATTTGTTTTTGTTTTCCCCTAGCTAAACAAACTGTTCTGCAAATAAGGATTTGAAACCTGCTCTCCTCCCTCATCCCTGCTCCTCACCCCGAACAAAAATAAAACAAACCTATAGTGGCTGTGGAGGCTGCTGCAGGCACACACTGGTGTAAAATATAGAGAGAGTAAATATATTATTTCACTTGGCATGGTGCTGGCAAAGAACCCCCAGCTGGCACTATTCATGTAACATGATCCAAACTTTGCATGTACACACAGAATAAGAAGGATCAATTGGCAAACTCCGGTGCCGCCTGGCACCAGCATCTTCACGCTCTCTCTGGAACCAAAGAACTAAAGAATTCTGCACTTTCCAGAAGAAATCCAGTTTTGCTTTACTAGAGTTTTCGTTATTTTGCTTTCTCCTCGCCGCCACCTCCCTTGGCTCCTTCTTTAACTTCACTGTGTTATTTAGTCTCATCGCCCTTGTTACAGTTCACCATGCAGCTCTGGGAAGGGGAGGGGGCTAAGGTAGAGGTGGCAGCATTAGTATTGTTAGTGGAGTCCATGCCGTTGGAGATGGCTACTGAATTGACCTCAGAGTTTATGGGTTTTGAAAGGTCGATGCCTTGGATGAGGCGGATCAGCTGTTTTACCTTGTCCAAGGAGCTGTGCATCTCCTTTTGTTTTGCAAGGATAGTATTCTTCATTTCCATGCATTTCTGCAGTGAGACAGAAAAGCAGTAATAAGTTCAAGCTTATGAACAAAAGGCAAAAGAAGGAATATGAGATTCAAAGATTTAAATCTCAAGTACAAAGAAAAGGCTGCAGCTACAATTCCGCTTTCCCAGCCTAGAAGAAAAAGGCTCATAGGGCTGTGTTCACAAGAGAATTCATATTTGCAAGCTGGTCTCACCTGCTGTGGCCCCCTTTCATCCCAAGGTGTTCTGCAAAGGAACACAGACAGCTCCATCCTTTTGTGTTCCTTCTGAAGGGAAACTTCCAATTATACGTTCTTACTATTTTTTCTATTAGTATTGCGTTGCTGAAATTTCTTTAGCTCAGATCTGCAAAGTCAGGCATCCTCCTGCAGCTGACTGCTGACAGTGTGTGCATGCTGCTAATGGATGCAGCCTTTGCTTTCACATACATTTTAGCAGGAACATCACTTCCTACTCTCAATAAATAAAGGGGCACTTGAAAAGAAAAACAAGCCCTTCCTCACTTGAAAACCTTACTTTGTGGCCACTTCTTTCTTTTAGAAGGGGTAGTAACCTAGCTAGCTCCTCAGTGAAGAGTCAGGGTAAGATAAAAAAGCCCACAAATGATGTTTCAGGGGTGAAAAACTACTTGATTTTAGAACTCTCAGAAAGGAGGAGATGGCGTCTGTTACATTCAGGTTCTTACATAAAGATTGCAACCTTCCTGCATTTTTTAAACCTCTTCATGCTGATCTCCAGACCCTGTTGGTTTCAGCTTTACTATTTTCACTATTTTATGAAGCTCATGGCTTCATAAAGGCACCTCAAAATATAGAGCTAATGTGTCTTTTTGGATGGTTCCAATGAAAGTATAAACAATAAATTGATCATGAAACGACTGTCCCTACCTACTGTTAATCTCTTGTGTTAAGGGCTCCCATCTGCCTGGGTACATCACTGAGAATCAGTGTTAGTGCTCTAGAGCTGCTCAGGTTATGCCCAGCCACTGCTAACCAGAAGGTGACAGTCTCCAGAACTTCTACCCAGCACCTCTCACCACTTTTTTGCTCATAATCATTTCATTTGTATCCTCAGCATTTACGGGTCTATGAACATGGGACACTTACTTTTGTTCTAATAGGCAAAGACAGACCAGAAAGTGCATCAGTATTTAAGAAGTCTGCACTTATGTATCCAGCCTTACAGATGCTGCCACATGAGAGACTGAAGTGAATGGTTCCAACTTTACGCTGGCACCTCAAGAGCCTGATTTGTGTATTAAGGTGAGAAGAGAGACCAATTTAAGATGTATGCTCCAACTGCTGTGATAATCTAAGGTGGAAACTACAACTTCAAATATGACATTATCTAATTAATATTACTGCAGAGGCATGCACAGTGTCCAGCTGCTGACTGTCACAGAAACACATCAAGAGCCTGAAAGTCAGTCGTGAGGAAATAGTCACTTCTGTATTAGCAAGGTCTAGAAAGCACACCAAGACTGTAAATCTTACTACATACAGAGGTCCAACCCTTGTTATTGAAGTAAGCCAATGGAGAATTTGGCTTAATCTACTGCCCACAAAACATAATGCTCTGGGTCATGTTTGTCACCTGCTTATATTTATAAGGCACTATATGTACAATATACGGTCAGCATGGATTAGGTATAAGTGACTCGGTATAAGTGTATATGCCTGTATTTCATTCCTGCTCCTTGAAGTCCTAAAAGGCAAAGGAAAGTGCTCACTCAATTCTCAGTAAATCCAGTGGAAGGAAGGTCTAGTACATGGAGTCACTCTACAGTTTTCCCTCTGTATTCTGGCACCAGAACTCAGGTGCAGAATAATTTGGGAGGGCAATACTCACCGTTATAGAATTGCTGAGCTGTTTGACCTTCTGCTCTAGTTGTTCTCTTTCCTGTTTTAAATCTGAACTCCATTTAAGTAGTTTCTGTTTTTCCTCTTCTTTTGCTGCAAAATGGAATATTAGTCAGAGCATTTAAAATGTTCCTGTTACAATAGTGGGTAGAGGGTCTAAACTGCTTCATGTAAAGAGAGTAATTGTGTTTAAAGTCAATTCAATTCTCTGCGTACTGAATCACCCCCAAAATTCCACCTACATACACAAACATCATTTGCTAAGAAGGCTTAACAAATATTTAGACTGCTATTTTCACTTCACTAGTGATTAAGGTTCTTTGCCTTTGATTTCCTTCTGTAAAGAAAGCACCGTTCCATCCCATTCCTGAAATAACATCTTCCGTTATTAAAAATAAAACTGCTGTTCTCCATTTTCCTACCTGCTTTATATGCAATATATGAATGAACAATTGCTAAAGTTCCTGGCCATGGGATTGCTTCTTCCTTCTTTAGCATCTGAAAGAGAAGCGGTTAGAGATTTAGCTGGTACATCGAAGAAAGCAAAAAGGAGAAAGAAGGAAAGACTGAGGATTTTCTTTTATGGCTATCATTAGCCTCAGCCCCGCTGACATGAAGCTTCACAGACCTGTTCTGAGATTTAACAGAAGGAATTATTCACAACTGTACTGTGGCTGCCACAAAGCAGGCCTGTTTCTCACAAATGTCAGCATTTTCTTGAATTCCCTTCATAGCCACAGATAAAGTCTACTAATGAAACTGAACAACTTAAAAGAGGGATGAAAAGATAATGTATCTGAACTCAAACTTGCCAGCAGACATAAACATTCTTTCATGGTTCAGACAAATTGCTGATCTTAGGTGTTCTAGGACAAAAGTTTTCATGGCAGAGAACAATCTCCACCCCACACATTCTAATATCACGCTTTCTGGCTAATAAAACATGAAACCTTTCTAACTTCTTATCAGAATCATCTTAATAGAGTTGTCAAACTGTCTTTGTAAGGGGAAGCACCATCCTCACAAGCTTGATATTGAGAGGAAGGACACATTTTTAATGAGTGAATCAGCAGGTAGAGGACTTGGTCACTTTACAGTGAAATTACTCAGATTTTCCCCACTAATTTTGTGGGAACCTATCACAGAAATATGCAGGAGGGGTAAGGTGAGAGTAAGCAAGAGCAGGAGCAGGGAAGTGGTAACACTCCCTCGTGTCTTGTAATTACTGACCGAGTCACTTGAGTTTTGCATTTTCATGCTGCTGAACAGCAGGTCAGGCTGTTTTCTTACACTACCATCTGGCTAACTGAAGGTCATGTGGGTGATGAAGCAATATTCTCTATTAGACAGAACACTAACAGCTTCAGGATGCTGATTATCAGCAATCCTTTGCAACTTCTGCAGCTCCACTTAAGGGCTGGGAATACAATAGTTTACTTCTTTGTCTTGCAATTATACACAGAATGTTAAAATATAATCTGTTCACTTCAGCTGTGTACTTTCAGAGAGGGAGCTGGAAGGAAGAACCCCCAAACTGTTCACATATCCTTATTATACTGATGCTGGATGATATTATGAAAGATACCACTGAAGACAATCTCTCTGATGCTTGATTTAGATGAGCAAACAGGGGCTTAAATTTGCTCTATCTACTGAGGTAGGATGGTGCAAAGGTTTTATTTATTTGTCCAGAAGAATATACTAATAACTTTTAAAGAAACGACGAGCTTCAGATGAACAGCAAGAATTCTATGGGTCATGGAGAACCTTTCCTAAAAGCTTGCATGCTTTAGGCCAGTAAAAACACAGGGGGAACACATGAAGACCCCAAATCTGGGAGCAAGACCTAAAAGTTTTGTATTTGCATGCATTCCAATAGAGGTAATTTGATGAAATTCACATAAGCCTTAATACAGATCGAACTGATTTGCTCAGTGTCAGACTGTCCTGATCTAAGAAAGCCAAGTGATCTCTTTACTTTCCTTAACATCCCAAAATCTTTAGAGTGCATTGTGTGGAATTCTCCCCTTGTCTGCCAAACAATACCTGGTCTTGACATTTAGGACAGATCCACATGCCCTTGGGAATGGTTTTCAGAGGTGGGTCCAGACAGTCCAGGTGATAAACACGTGAACATGTGTCACACATCAGCAACTGCCCGCTTTTTCTGCAAACACTGCAGAAATCCTCATGGATATCACCCTGTGAAATTGAGGGGAAGGGATATGGGGGAGAGAAAGAGAGAGAAAGCAAAAAGTGAACTTTCACCTTTGACATCTACATACCAGCTGAATGCAAAGTTTACAGCACAAACTATTTCTAAGGGGATTCCAAATGGTCAAGCTCTTTCTAGGCTGTGAAACAGGAAAACCAGGCAGGATGTCAGAAACGCTGACATCTGTGCTCCCAAACACTCCCTCTGTCCTCCCAAGGCAAAATGTTAACAGCAAACACTTAGCTTCTCCTAACAGCTGCTGCCCTGTAGCTTTTCTCCTTTAAGATTCCCTCCTTACCCTGCCTTTTTTCTTTGCCTAAAGTGATGAGCTACCCACTTTCTTAACCCTTTTCATTTCTGGATGTACGCCCAACTCCACTTCAGGAATGCTGATGAAGCTGTCTCTTGCCAGTAATAATATGTAAGAAGCCCCAACTGAGTGACTTAAAAGAACACTGTCAGATATTTAGGTCACCTTTAAAAAACTGAAAGGAAAAGGTGTTGTGCTTGTAAATGAAAAAGAGCAGCATGAATTACGCTCTGAGACAATTCTTTTTACTTCTCTTGGGTTACCTCAGGTCACACCAAAAAGCTGTGACTTGAAATTTTCTCGTTCTTTATACAGAGTGGTTTATCTCATCACTACCAGAGGCTGAGAGCCAGGATGAAGGAACACCAAGAGAGGCTTCCTAAAGGGGTTTCTGAAAGGTAGAATTGAAAACATTACTGGCAGAGTCTGTTAAAAAACCTGATTTTGTTACTACTGCGTCACTATCAGAGAGAGTAATTTTTATACAGCCATTAACTTCCCGGACAGGCAAGTCTGGCTTCTGTCACTTTTTCTTCTCTCTCCTCCTGTTACTCTCACCTCACGCTTGGAGCAGTGGTGGTGTTTCTGTTTGCTTTTCAGATATCGGAACACAGAAGCATGAAAGAAAGAGCTCAGCATCCACAGAGGAGGAGAGGGGCACCTCAGCCCTCTCCTCTCACTGCCTGTGGGCTGTCCTGGCAACCTAACACGTTCAAGGTCCCACTTGGTCACTGACTTTGGTTGAAATTTCACACACACACCAGATCTGCAAGATCATGATCTTAACACGTGTGAATCGAACTGTGTATATATAGAACCACACAATCACTGAATGGTTTGGCTTGGAAAGGACCTTAAAGCTCATCCAGGCAGGGACACCTTCCACTTGAGCAGGCTGCTCTAAGTGCCGTCCAACTTGGCCTTGAACACTGCCACGGATGGGGCAGCCACAGTTTCTATACTCCCCTTTTATGAAATACCAATGTGTGCAAGGTTTCATTTTGCCCTGTATAATCTTTCCACGTATGTGAATAAGGTTTATCAATTTGGAGGGATAGCAGATTTGGCTGCGCATTTACACATTAAGATGCCAGGCAAGAAAAATGACACTAATCTCTGCTATGGATAAAATATTAAACATATTAGAAGAATGACACACAAGCAATCTGCTCAGGTTTCTACTTCCCAGCTCTACTGCTGATGAGGCCCTTCTTCAAAGGGAAGGCTATTCTTCTCTTAATTCCCAAGGTTAGCACTGATGTCATGTTTTGTAAAGGATTAATCTTCAGTGAATTTTCAGTGCCATGTTTTGGTTCCCTAACTCCCAGGGATCATTGAGAGCTGGGTTATGGTATTACTTCATCCTCCAACACCAAACAGCTCCTCATTGTTAAGTTAAGAATTAAATAAGTGACATTTCATGCCTCTTCTGATGTGATCTGTTTAACCAGGCTGGGAAGAACTACTTTTCCTCCATCATCCATTCTGTGAGTATAAGGAAAAGGCAGCAGCAAGAGGTGATGTATAAGCTAAAACAAAATCCTCTGCAACCTAAGGATTAAAATTAAGAGGAACCAAAATTAAGAGGAAAATTCTCACATTTTAGAAGAAAATTCTTGTTCTAGAGAATGGGATGTGTTAAGAGCCTTGGGTGACATGGTTTAGTGGGAGGTATCCCTGCCCATGGCAGGGGGGTTGGAACTAGAGGATCTTAACGTCCTTTCCAACCCTAACTATTTTATGATTCTATGATTCTGTAAGGTGGTTTGGTTGCACAGATTACACAATGGCACTTGATGAGTGGCTCAGGTGCAAAACTACTGCTGCGTAGAAAACCAAACCTGTGTCTAATACCGTGCGGAAGAGACTGACACGAGACACCTGCAGTTGCGTCTTGAGCAAATACATCTACAAATTTAGACCTGGAACCTTCTAAATTCAACTGAATGCTGCAAAACCTGAAGTGACACAGCTGGCCACCATGCAGTGCAGCTGAATGTGTTGAGATGACCACACACAGGCACAAAATCTACAGTCCTATTGGTAATGCAAAATTCAGGGCATTTCCTCAGAATTAATAACTGGCCTCACTAAAATCCCAGCCACTGTTTTGATTCCAAAGAAATGTCCCTGGTTTTATGGGCAGTTAATAAATACATGCATAAAGGTGAGCTGGATTTGATGTTGTGACATGCACCCCACTAATCCCCATGGCAAGGGGGCTGGAACTAGATGATCTTAAAAGTCCTTTCCATCCCTAACCATTCTATGACTCTATTAATCTCAGGTTCTGGACCAGCTCTGTGAAGGCTACAGGCAGCCAACTTAGGCTAGAGCAGAGCTCACTGAAGCTGCTCTATCACATGCCACAGGCTGAAGAGTCTGAAGAGTAATTTCAGAGCAGAGACTGCAAAAGGTGATTTAACGTCACGTTTTGCTCTACTTCCTCTGCACCAACAGACCAGGAAAATAAATTAAACCTTTTTGGACAGCTAACAGTTTTCTTCACTTTTATAAATATCTAAATAGCAGGGCCTGGCTTTAGGCAGTAGAACTGAGCAATACAGTATCAAATCACAAGTATGTGCAGGTTTTGTGCTTGAATATGTAATATCTATACTTATATGTCCATTTCACTAGAACAACATGGGAAAAATTAATATTCTGCAACAGGAATTGTTCATGACCATATAAATAGAGATGATCACAGTGTATGATATAAATGAATTAAGTTATGAGTAGCAATTCCAGCATTTCCTAACTTTGCAATAATGACTTTACAATCTGAATGTTCTCCAGTGTTCCTCTCAGTTAAAACATTGTTTTGATAGAAAAAGTTTACTAATAAAAAGGCATTCTGTGACCACAGACTCAAACCATTACTGAAATAGAGATCTTTGCTGCTATTGCTTGAGGGAGAATAACACATAACCAAGCAGTTCACAGGAAACTGCCAAATGGAGAAAAGAAAGAAAAAGAGCCGTGTATGTGTATGTGTGTGAACAGAAGTCCTGGCCATTACTTCCCAGGTTTTATTCCCACTTTCTACTCCTCCATCCTTATCACCAACCCAATCTCAAGTTCCTGTTTCATTCTCCCTTCAAAATTCAGCCCTGCCGTTAAGAGAATGACAATTCAGGAGAAAGGCAAGAAGGCTGCTCTGGGCCGTGGTGCCAAGTGCTTGGCCTAAGTTGTAATCTTCATAGGCTGCTAAAGACAAAGATTACTCAAGAGCTAAACATCAAATGTCTACTCAGAAGCCTCTGTGAATTAGATCTCAGCAAATTAATGCAAAAATAAATATGGACAAACTGCAGTTTTCTTCTATATCTGTCTGAGGAACTGCTCAACTGTTTTAACTGAGACTTCTGAAACAGGCAACTGAAACATGCTCTTGTCATGTTTTCATTTTAAGTCTCCAAAAGCTGGAGGCTGTAACTACAGAAATTGTCTGTCCCATCTAGAATAAATAGATCTTTCTATATTCACATCATCTGCTAACAGTGTACAGCCTCTTCAACATGACATGGACTGGCCTCACCACTGAAATAAACAATCCTGCCATCTCTGCATGCCCAGACACTTATTTCTGCCCCTGCATGAGGCTGGCATAAGAACCTGTGTGTCTATAAAATTTACTGTATTAGGGCATGATCTTGGCTAAGACTAATGATTTTTAGCTATTCCAGTTCCCTAATGGAGATTACAATGTGGCCTCAGAGAGATCTCTGCTGGAACACAGAATACACTTAAGGCATAAGAAAAGACTGCTAGTGACAGTCAGGACAGCTCTTCTCAGTGACAGCACCAGTCATAAACTGTGGTATGAGCATTTCAGTACATTCCGTGTATTCTCTATCTAATTAAGCTGTAAGATCCTTAAATGTCAAAACCTAATTCTGCCTTTTGTCTTCACCTCCAGCACAACTCATACTGTTGAAGTTTAAACATACAGTCCTTTCCCAGCATTATATAGCACTTTTCCAGCCAAGGACGCTAAAGGTTTCTACAAGTACTGCTAAGTTCTCAAAATATAGATAGGAAAAGGAGGAACCATGCCAAATGTGTAAGTGGGAAAAGCCA
The DNA here is from genome assembly GCA_032466535.1 of Forpus xanthops. Lineage (NCBI taxonomy): Eukaryota > Metazoa > Chordata > Aves > Psittaciformes > Psittacidae > Forpus > Forpus xanthops. The sequence continues at coordinate 6,059 of JASSUY010008046.1, read as the reverse complement.
AATCACAAAACAGGGATGTGACTGCACAAGCTTGTACGGCAGCTTTATGACAGCATATTAACTGAAAACTACCTTCTTGCTCATGATAGCAATGGGAAACCACTTCTCTCTTTATGATTAGTAAGTAAAAATTGGAACATGTAATGACAGAAGAGCTCATACTCAGCTCCTTTCTGATATTTTTGCTCTTTCTGCAGCTTCAAATTTTAATAATCCATTTTTAATTTAAAAAAAAAATTAATGAGCACTTTGAACTAGATTTTCTACTTTTACATGTATTTTATATGGAATTCAATCTCAAATATTTCTGAAAAGTCTACCAAATTAGGCCAACTGATAGAAAACATGCACTGAATGTGACTTTGGGATAAAACTCTTTCCAAAAATTAAACCCACAAAAATGATAGTGCTGTTGCATCTTTATAAACTCCATGAGTTGTCTGTAAACATGTTAGAGAGTTACACGATTATAAAGGGGAAAGAGTGCTCCTGTGCTATACTGGAATATCCTCAGGTAAGAGAGAATGGTAATTACCTGCTATTTCATCTTTCATTGTCTCCTTTAAAAGACTTCTACTGTCATTAATTAATGACTATTACAGCAAACCAGAGCCTAGGCGTAAGTACTAACCAAATTCAGAAAAGTCAGGGATTTGAATGCTACAGAAATTCCCTGCCCTTGATGTACCTTGCTGCTATCAAGCACTGAAGAAAACAGGTCAACTCCTTATTATAGTGTTTCAATCACCTGTACACAGTGGGAAAAGACTCCCAAGTCAGAGGTGGAAAAGACCCCCACCACATCATCCAGTCCACCTCTTGGGGCCTAGGTAAAATATGTCCTCTCCAGCATGGAATGGGTTGCCAAGGGAAGTTGTGAATGTTCCATCGCCAGCGGTGTTCAAGGCCAGGTTGGACCTCGCCTTGGGTGGCATGGTTTAGTGGGAGGTGTCCCTGCCCCTGGCAGGGGGGTTGGAACTAGATGATCTTAAGGTCCTTTCCAACTCTGACTATTCTATGATTCTATGTCTGCTAGCTGTTTGTACTGCTAACTCTCATCGCCATAGCTGGAGCTCCTACACCTTCTCCCTGAGGGGCTGTTTCACAGTCCCATTCATTTGACTGTCAGGAGACGGTTTTTACAACAAGTGCTATTCTGCTCTCAGAAATGACTATATAAAAGAGAATCTTTTAATTTCACATACATATTCCCTGGGTATCAGAATTGCATCTATTTATTTCAGTGACTCAGATACACTCACACAATTGCTATTCCTGTTACCTCTGCAGAACAAATACATTTCAAAAGAAGCTGGCTTTTATTCCCTATTGTACATGGCCAGCAGAGCTGGTGTCTCAGTCTATGTATTTACAGTGGTGCTAGTGCATAGATAAAGAGAGTAGCCCATCTCTTTCTTAAAGCCCATTTCAAATTGTTTGGCCTCAATTATATGGGATAACATGCTTAAAAAAGGTGGCGGGGATAGGACTCTGACTCAGATTACAGACGGAGTTTGGAGCACTGGTATGAAGAAATACACAATCACCTTTTTATTTTTAAACTGTGCCCACAAGCACTTAACTGGAAGTGCACAGGGAATTTGTGTGCAATGAATCCTTTTGCCCATACGCAACAGTCACAATATACTTTCAGGCAAACCATAGTGTCTGTCCCTCCTTTATGTCATTCAGGATCTACACAGCGACTCAGTCCAATTCTTCCCACACTGTTTTATCTTCTAAAGTTTATGATCTTTGATCTTTTTCATTGTGTTTTTGCAAGAAACAGAAACAACGAAATAACCGGATAGTTCTCAGCCACTTAAAGAATGTTGTGCTTTGAGTCGCAAATCTGATCTTCGAATCAACTTAAGGACACTCACTTATCAATTGTAATGATACGACCAGATTGCACTCCAGACAGATTCTGTGATCTGACCACAGGGGTGATGTATTTAGCTACACCAGTACACCAGAACTGCCAAACCGGTGCTGCTCCTGGCTGTTGTGTATGACCCAAGCAGTTTCCCTCCTTCTCTCATTACAGAAACATCACAACTTTTGTTATGATGATATGCAAGCGATGCTTTTCATTTTCCTCTTCCCCCTTTTTCATGGATGACAGATTCAATTCAGTTCGACAAGATCTCACACAGTGCACAAAGGAAATGAACACATCTAGCATGCCTGGTGTCTCCCAGTGTTTCAGTCCACTGGAGGATTTTACATACAGGACAAGCACATAAGTGCAGGAGAAGGGGAAGGTGTTAAAAGAACACTGGGCTGTTTAACTACGCTGAATTAGGACAAATGCTGAGCACGCCTAAAGAAACAAAACCTGTGACCATTCTCCTTGTGGCTGTTTCTACTTTGTAAAAGTAACCCCCTTCCCAAGAGTTACTTACGTCTGTGGAGCTGGGGCTAGGCAGGGACACAGGCTGAACAGCTGCGGGAAAGGTAAATGTGGTCTCTGTCTTTTCATTTTCGGGGGAGTCAGGATAACTGGACAGAGGGGACGTGGGGGTCAAAGCCCCGAACCCCAGCACCGTGTTGTATTTAGGTGGACGACCTACACATTAACAACAGGGAACACACAAAAAAAAGGAAAAAAGAAAAAAAAAGAAAGGAAAAATGATCTTACATACCTTTGGCCAGTGGTCCTCATTGGCTAGCGTGAAAAAGGAAATGATGTAGCACAGAGAGGAAGTTAATACAAAGGTTACAAGTGGAAAGACAGAAGCAAAGATTTAAACATTTCTTTTTTTAGAAATCTTTAAGTAGATTTTGTAGGGAAAGAACATTTAAAAGATGTATTTCAGAAGGAAATAGAAATAAGCTCTGCAGAGGCTCAAAGAATCACTGCCACGAAAGCAGCTTGGGGACACTTGCCACTCCTAGAAATGAGGCTATTCAGTTTTTAGGGGAAACATGTTGGCATCAAAGCTAGAGAGAAGCTACAATACCTTCTACTAAATCCCTTCTACTGTTATCCCACACTTCGCTATCTTTCTAGTGCCAGCATAAATCTACACAAAGGTTAAGTCCTTTATCAGAGGCCAGCACTCACCAACCTGCTGCTTTTCGTCTCCTTTTTTAAAAGCCATTCACCCACAGATCAGCACTTTCTACCCTACTGTATATTTTCTTAAATCAGGCTCCTGTTGTCTAACCTGTGACTACTGCCAGTTGTAACCTACCACTGGTCTTCCACTGTAAACCCCCCAAATTATCTCTCTTTCTCAGACTTTCTCAGTTCAAGTATGTTTGATCATGCACGACTCCTATATAGTCCTCTAGACCAGCAGAAGTGCAGAATGTGTTTATCATCACTTTCATAAAACTATGTCTGCAAAGCAGCACAGCAAAAAACCCCAGTACATAACCATCAATTCTGCCTCCCTTCTCCAGGGTAATTTGTGGGTATGTAAACATAAAGGAGTTAGAATCTAGGAATAATTCCCCAGACTTATGTTTACAGATTGTCAGTCCATACCTATTAACATGCTAAACCTTGCAGTTAAGGTCTGGATATGTTCCAGAATGGTCTGGATATGTTCCAGAACTAAGTATGTCCTTGGAAACGGATTTCTGATAGTGATGCCCATGGCTGAAATTTCTGACATGCTCAGCACCACCTAGAATTAAACTAAAGCTCTCAAGGGCACATGCTTGCATAAGCTTTTCACCTAATACACTGCTATCCCAAATCACAAAACAAATGTATACATCCAAATCTTTTGTCAACTGAAAACGTGCGCTACTAATTTGGTGCTGATGCAAGGTACAGGCTCACAACAGGGTGTGAGGAAAAAAAGAAAGTATAATAGCAGTCAGTATGCAAAAACAGGCTAAGAGAGCATCGAGTACAAAAGCAAGCAATTGTTTTCATTGATATAGTAATTGTTCACAATGATTTATAAAACAGAGTTAAGAAGTTGTTACTAGAAGAAGGAACACTTCCTTATCCACAGAGTAAATGCAAACCTCTCTCTCTCAAATCTACATCACATCATTTAAAAAACCACATTTTTTATTATTAGAGGATGGCAGTAGAGACTGATGTCTTTTATTTAAAACCGGCAGAGCTGCAGAAGTATCAGATTTGCCACATTGCCTGCTGGACTGAAGACACATATCAAGCAGAGCGTGTGTCAAATGAATATTTGACCTTGCAGCCAAAACCCAAAGACAATGGAAGTGGTCAGTGTTAGGTAAGACTGTGGAGTTTTTAATCTGATTACTTTCTTTTAGGCAGCAAATTCATGAGTAGAGAAGGTATTAAGAGTCTTTAAGGAGTGCAGAAAATCACCAATACTGGGGAAAGTTTGTCATGTATGTGTGGTTGATGCCATGCACAAAAAAATGGTACATTCTCTCCTGTGCTCTTCTGACTCATCTCTTTGACCATAATCTAACTCCTAAAATTTCATGTGTTCTACAGAAGGATTTCTACTGAATGATAGTGCACACCCATGTGAAAGAACATCTCTCATTTTAGGATAAGTGCCACTCTGGTTGCAGAAAAGTGCTCAGTATAAGCACAATAGCCTTTCTTGATCAAGATAAATTCTTTTGAAGGACCCATCTTTGCTCCCAGTAGGGAACAAGGCTTTTGTCACACTAAGTTTCCTCTCCACAGACACTTTTTCCATAACCACCTTCTTCTTGACAGTAACAATACAATCTAGTTATTAACAAGAGGTTCTTGACAGCAGCTTTATACCACTAAATGATGTTCAAACATCTTACCTTTCACTTTGCTCTGTTGTTTTGTTTTTTTGGGGGTTGCTTTTTTGAGAGAGAGAAACTGAAATGAAACCTTGAGCTGCCTACTAAAACCAGCTATGCCAGTCCCTAGAAGCCATGATCTTTGGCTACCAAAAAAGTACTAGAAGGTCCTTCCTTGTTCTGCTCTTCAAATCAACAAGAGCACTGCAAATGTAAGATGGAAGAAGAGGAATACAACAGGGAGACAGGTCTAAGTATACCTCACCTCTTTTACGTGTCCCAGGATGCATTGTGCTGTTCAGGTACGTGACTGCACTCTTCTTGCGCTGCAGGGAAGAATATGGCAATTTAAGTTGGCTACCATTTTTTGGCAACAACTCTATGCAATAGTTGAGGATCAGCACAGTAGCACTAGCTGAGATTACTGGCTGTTCTGTTTTCTGAAGCACAGCTTCAGAAAGGCTAGCTTTTTTACACTGCTTCTGACATCTGGATTGCTTTAGGCTTATATACAAGCTGACCTAATGGTAAGAGTAACACACACTACCATTTAACATCAGCTTTACATACCAGAAGGCAGAAAAAGAATATCCCAATGTATTTCCTATTGTAAAATCTGAAGGTTGTATCACTGCAATGGCCTTCTGAATTACAAATGATATTTATATATTGCCTGTCTAGTTAGAACTGAGATATCTTAGAAGGCAGTGTCCTGGTTTTGGCTGGAATAGAGTTAATTTTCTTCCCAGCAACTAGGCAAAAAGACACACAAACTCAGAATGAAAATATCAGCTTCCCCCTGCAAAAAATTAATACCTCAGGCTCAAAGACTGCTCCACTGTACACTGGATTTGCTGTTGTTCTTCTTTTCCTCTCTTGTCGCTTACTTTGGATTTCTTGTAAAACAAAGCATTCAGGTTAGAAAACAATAGGTCTCTGAAATTAAGTCCTCAGAGTTCAGCTTGCATGTGAGGAGAGCTGTGAAGGTTTCTATAGAATTCATGCTGAATATAGGTAACTTTGGTTTGCTTCTAATTCCTAAAGGTTTGAAAACTAAGAGCTTATCAGGAATACAAATACAGTGCTCAACAAACTAAAGAAATAATTGTCATCTTCTTGCCAAATACTCCATGACTAAGACATTTTAAACTCATAGTCAGTGTAATTGTGATTTAAAATCAAAAGTCTCTGGCAACACTGCTGAATCATAGAATCATAGAATAGTTAGGACTGGAAAGGATCTTAAGATTATCAAGTTCCAACCCACCTGCCATGGGCAGGGACACCTCCCACTAAACCATGCCACCCAAGGCTCTGTCCAACCCGGCCTT
>JASSUY010008044.1:0-14576 GCA_032466535.1 Forpus xanthops | reverse complement strand
AGACCTCATAGCAGCCTTCCAGTATCTGAAGGGGCCCTATAGGGATGGTGGGGAGGGACTCTTCATGAGGGACTGTAGTGACAGAACAAGGTGTAATGGGTTCAAACTTAAACAGGGGAAGTTTAGATTGGATCTGAGGAATAAATTCTTTACTGTAAGGGTGTTGAGGCACTGGAATGAGTTGCTCAGGGAAGTTGTGAATGCTCCATCGCTGGCAGTGTTCAAGGCTGGGTTGGACATAGGCTTGACTGGCATGGTTTAGTGGGAGGTGTCCCTGCCCATGGCAGGGGGGCTGGAACTAGATGATCTTAATGTCTTTTCCAGCCCTAACTATTCTACGATTCTATGATTTTTCCATTTTAGCTGGTTTTGCAGATACATTCAGCGTTGTGAGTTTACTCTGTGAGAACATGGGTAACAAGTACTGGAAAACAGTAAAATAAAAAAGAAATTCACTTTTTTTGGGGGGAAGGATGGAAATGCTAAGAATTCTCTATGCACATTTGTGAGCTCTGTCTCCAAAAACTAGTGCCACTCAATAAATTATAAACAATTGTACAAAAAAAAAATGGTGGTGGAGGGAGAGTAATTCTTTTATAATTTAAGAATTTTAAATAAGGTGTAAGAATTTGGGCTTGGAGAAAAATAAAAAAAAAGAAACCTATATGGAAAGCCCCTTGTGCAACTATTTTTAAACCACTTTTCTCTTACCTGGGCAAGGCCTTATATTACACATGACTGAATCCACAGCACTGCCATCACAGGGCTTCCCGCCGTGCTGAGTTGGTGGATTACTGCAGGTTCTGGTTCTGGTTCTCTTACCTTGACCACAGCTCTTCGAACACTCTTCCCATAGCCCCCACTCTGACCAGTTGCCATCCACTAAGAAGGAGAAACCACACAGTTTTAATCAAAAAGTATTTCTGCAGTATTTATTGAAATTTCCTCTTCCTTTCCACGAAAGGAAAAGTTAACTCCAACTTCTTAGCAAAATTAATCTGTCACGAAGATCTGTGGTGATAACAGTTCACTGTTCGGGCACTTAACATAAAGCACATTTAAAGTATCAATTCACTAAAGAAATACCTGGACATGGCTTGTTGTGGCAGCTGCGTACATCTATATCAGGCCCCTCACACCTCTTCCCACCATTTGCTGGAAGAGGGTTGTTACATTGACGTACTCGCTCCTGAACACCTTGACCGCAACTTACGCTACAAGTTCGCCATTCAAGCCAATTGGAAAATCCACCATGCACTGCAGTGGGAAAAACAAGGCTCTGTATCATGCTTCTGCCTGCAATTCTCTTAGACTGATACAGCAAAGTGAAAAGCTTACTTCATAAACCATTACTTGGAAATCCAACTCACTTCCCATCTTCCTTACTACAGAAATACCTACTACAGTTCTGAGAATACGTCAGCTGCTCTAACATAGTTATTGCTTATGCTCATAAGGGCTTTTCTTTAAAGGCACTATTAAGTTATTATATGTGTTCTGAAGATGGTATCTAGCTCAAGATTCATTCATTACTATGTTTCTCATTGCTTCATGCTCATCTGTCTCACACACCTGGATGAATATAATGGAATAAAATTTCATGAAGCAAAACCCCACGACATCTCAGACTAGGCTTAATGTATACATATATGTATATGGAAGGTAAGATTAAATACCCATAAAATACGGATAAGATAAAATCTTGATCGTGTATTATCTCTATTAATGCTGTAATCTACCAGTTTGGTCGTCACTTATCCTACCCTCAAGAGGGACTTTTTATAAGCAATGTAGTAGGACAAGGGGGAATAGCTTTAAACCAAAAGAGGGTAGATTTATATCAGATATTAGGAAGAAATTTTTTAATGTGAGGGTGGTGAGACACTGGAACAGGTTGCCCAAGGAAGCTGTGGGTGCCCCATCCCTGGCAGTGTTCAAGGCCAGGCTGAACAGGGCTTGGAGCAAACTGGTCTAGTGGAAGGTGTCCCTGCCCAATGGCCCGGGGTTGGAACTAGATGATCTTTAAGGTCCCTTCCAACACAAACCATTCTAGGATTCTATATTTTGTGCACCTACCCTGGACAGTCAGTGGCACTCTAACAAGAACGGATCCCATTAGGTTCCTTGCTACACACTCATATTCAGACGTATCTTCCTTCTGTGCTGCAATAATACGCAAGGAACCATTGGACAGGACGGTCACTCTCTCATCGCCCACAACTGGATGGCCTTGGCGGGACCATTTGATGGTTGGAGAAGGCTCCCCATTTGCCTTGCAGTTCAGCATTGCTGTGGCACCAGCCTCTATAACTGTCTCTACAGGTTCAACGGTGATGACTGGAGGACCTGAAAGACAAAGGTTTCTTTAGGCAATGGCATGTGGTTACTTTTTTTTTGTTATGTTTATTATTTAGAGTTCTGGTCAGAATGAGGGCAAAAAAAATCCAAAGTCAGTTTACTTTAGCTAAAATTATTATTGTAGGTCTTTCTCTGTCAAAATATATCAAGTTAAAATGATAATGACAGGCTATTTTTAATATGAAGCAATCTGAGGGCCAAAGCTGGGATTGAGGCCCGACTATATGAGCATATACAGTTGTCTTCGTTGCTAAACGTCTTGCTTTTCATAAGGCCTGTAGGAAGATGCACTTAGTTATGTCCAGAGGCAACTGAGACATAAGTAATAGATCAACAATGTTTGAGGTTACCACAGAAAAGGGATGTTCAGAAATTCTACTACTGGTGAAAAAAAGTTCTAAAATATTCTGCCAAAAAAAAAATATTGACAGTGAAAGCTGAGATTCATGTCTTGTAACATTCTTAATTTAAAAGTTAAAAGTCTGATTTATCCAGTCCTATCAACATGCCCTCCAGAGAACTAAGAGAAACAGGCCCTTTCAAAAGACTAATTCATCCTTCTCTAAGGTGGTTTCTAAATTGAGCTTGAATCATCCTCTACATGCTTCTCTTCTTCGACCTCAATCACTAGCTGTCATGGGTTCAGCAGCAGCAGTAGTTTTTCTCCTTTAAGCAGTAGCTGGTGTAGCACTGTGTTTTTTGATTTTCAGCTTGGGAACAGTGCTGATAACACCAGTGTTTATAGTTATGGCTTAGAATGTTTAGGCTGGCCAAGGACTTTGTGAGTTTCATGCTCTGCTATGGAGGAGGGGAGCCGGGAGGAAGCCAGGAGGAAGGAGAGACAGGATACCTGACCCAAACTGACCCATCATGCCCAGGATGTAGAAACAGCGGGGAGGGGAGGGGGTGGGGGCACGGCGTGTTCGGACTGGGTATGAAGTGATGGGGGATGCACTGCTTGGTCGGGCTGAGTGGAAATTAGTTGGTGAGCTCTTGTATCCTTTCCTTGTATTTGCTTTGTCATTATTATTACTGGTGGTAGCAGTAGTGATTTGTGTTATACCGTAGTTACTAAACTGTTCTTATCTCAAACTGTAAGAGTTGCATTCTTTCAATTCTCCTCCCCATCCCCCCGGGACTGGGGAAGAAAGAGGGGGGAGTGAGTGAGAGAGTGACTGCATGAGTTTTGAGGGGATTAAGCCATGACACTAGCATAAACTGGACTCAAAACACATTAACATTGAAAGGTGAGATGAATCTTAACCTACAGTGTAGTGCCCAACCTTCAAAACTTGAATGGGAGCTGCATCTATCCAAAGGTGGATATTGCTCCAGTCTGGTGAAATTAAACTTATCAGTTTGAATCTTACTCTGAAGCATCAGTGTCAGACTGCGTTCCACCACACCAGCATCATTGGTTGCCACACACTTGTAGTCACCAGCATCTTCATTCTAAAAAACAAAAAGCATATACTCAATGTGTTTGTATAACGATGGTTTCTGTTTACAGTGCACATCCTGTAAGTTAATTTTCTGCAACATAACCTGTCATGCCCTCGATCTTAAGAGCAAAGCTGTTAGGTTCTAGTGTACCTCAAGATTTTGCCTTTATTATTAAATTAATAGCGTGGATTATTTTTAGTATTTCATTTTTTATTTCCTTGAGCTCCTTAATGCTGAGGATTATTTTTTTTTAAATGAAAACTCAAGTAGCTGTTTAAATGAAGTTTAAATGAGTGTTTAACAAAGAATCTAACAGGATCTCTTCTCATTAGATTACCTATTAGGAAGAAATTCTTTAATGTGAGGATGGCAAGACTGGCACATGTTGCAAAGATAAGTTGTGGATGTTCTCTCCCTGTAAGTATTCAAGGCCAGTTTGGATGGGGCTTTGAAGAACCTGGTCTAATGGAAGGTGTCCCTCCCTGCCTGTAGTTTTTAACCCCATTTCAAAATGTAGACATGAGTTTATTGGGGAAAACAACATGTCTTGCAATTTACATTAGGAATTTAGATGTCAAATGATACTACATTGAGAACACAACCAATTTTCAGCTGACCTATTGTAGAACCAAGGTTCTTTTAAGATCTAAAGTAAAAGTCCCACATAATTGGGTACAATTTCACACATCAATGATTAGTATGTAGATTCAGTCTTTCTGAAAATTAAAGAGAAGGATAGCCCATGGAGTTTTTTTTTGCCAGAACAATTTGAGTCTAATTCTAGTCTGAATTAAAACATTTGTTAAATGTAAAAGCAAAAGTGCATTAAACATCAACCCTCAGCCTTTCAAAATAACATATTCTAGAATACCTTTATTAACCAAGTAAAATGCAGAAACATATTGTAACAGATCAGTGACTCACTACAGTGCCATAGATAGCGAGAGAACCATTGTTAAGCTGTCGGATCCTATTGCTAATCTGAATGCCAGCTCCTTTTTTGCTCCACTGGATGGTTGGAGGTGGATCTCCTCTGACTTCACAATTCAACATAGCATTGCCTCCCAAGGGCTCAATTCGGCTAGAGTGGTAATCGCCTTTGAAGACTGGAGGCTCTGAGAACACAAGTAATGGCAAAAAAATAGCAGAGTCAAAATCAAATGCCCTTAATGGTATTGCTAGAAGGGATCATTCATCTCCAACTTTCTGAAGTATGAATTTCAAACAGTTTTTATTTTTCCCATTTAGCCATAAGCAATGTGCCAAATACTAGGGGCAATGGTTTTAAACCGGAAGAGGATAAATTTAGTTTAGCTATTAGGAAGAAATTCTTTACTGATGGCAAGACTGGCACATGTTGGCAAGAGAAGTTATGGATGCCCCTTCCCTGGAAGTATTCAAGATCAGATTGGATGGGGCTTTGAGCAACCTGGTCTAGTGAAAGATGTCTGTGGTAGGGGTGTGGAACTGGGTGATCTTTAATGTCCCTTCCATCCCAAACCATCCTAGGATTCTACTATCAAAACAGACGGCTGTGTGAAACTGTCCAACAGTGACCATAACTACTGAAGTTTTACACACCTTTGACATACACAAAACCAATAGCTTTGATTGAGCCAACTGTGTTTTCTGCTGTGCAGACGTAGGTACCAGAGTCATCTTTAGATACTTTTTCAATAACAAGTTCACTGTGTCCATTTACATCATCATACTGTGCTGAAGGGAGAACACAGACCAAAGGGTTACTCCAATGATTTTAAACACGTATATCTCAGTGACTGGCATGTTGTAAGACTGTCTGAAATACAGTGCTATCCAGCAACACAGCTCAATGGTATTGTACCATTTAATTGCTTAGACACCTCAGAAATGGACAGAAAAATCACTGCTATAACATTTGCCCACGTGCCTGTGTCCACTTAAGTTGTCCCTTAATTTCAGGCTTTGTGCATCTACATGGGGTTTTCTTCAAATTTAAGAGAAATAGCATTAGTTGTTGGATGCTGAATAAATACAATAAAATATAGATTTTTTTAATGTGTTACATTATTAGCCACAGAAGAGGAACAATTTCTTAATTATCTTCCTTGCAGCTTTGTCTCAAAGACAATTTAATTACATGATTGTACAATAATGAAGATATTCCTCACACAGTCACTGCCTATCAACTTCGTTACCTCTAGATTATTTTTCTTCCTTATCCTAAATTAATTGCAATGCTGTATGTGGGGAAATAATTGCAGAGCTGAATGGCCAGTAAAACCCGGTCTCACCTACCTGGAATGATGTTATTGTTAAAGGTCCATGTTATTTTGGGTACTGGTATTCCAGTTGCTTTGCAAGTTAATCTGAGCTGCTCTCCTTTAGTCAAAGCTACATCACCAGGAAGTTCAGTAAAAGCTGGAAGCACATGAACTATCAGGGTGACAGTGTGCGTGTCTTCTCCAGCAGCACTGCTCGCAATACAGGTGTAACTGCCAGAATCTTCACGCTAAAAGAAAACGTGTTAGGGAAATTCAACTATAATATATCCTACACAATGCTACCCCTAGTAACAATAAGAGAAGCTCAAAATGTTGGAATAAACACTCAGAAGAAATGCTCATCTGAACTCTTTCACTTCCTCTAAATTTGAAAGAGGACCTTCTTTTTGCCCTTCCTTATCACTCTAAATTTTTTAGATTTTACTCCACAGTGGAAAAAACTGAATGTTTACTTTGGAAAATTAAGAGCAAGAAAACAAAATAAAACAAAGATTAATCCAAAAGTGGGTGTATATGAGGAGAAACAGTCTTACTACTGCCAAACCTGTCGAGGCATAGCTTAGATTCAGGAAACTTACAACAACACTGTCCAAAATGAGGTCTCCATCTGGCATAGCCTCATATTTTCCTACTATCTCTGTTAACAGTGTGTTGTCCTTCTTCCAGTTTATTGTTGGTGTTGGAATCCCATCAGCCACACAGGATAGAACAGCCTGGGAGTTCTCTGTGACTGTGTACTGAGCATCACTCCTGTGAATCTTGGGTGGAACTGTGAGAAGGTATATTAAAAAGATTTACTGTAAAAACATACTATACTGCACTGAATACCTGAAACCACTGTCTGGATCTTCTTTATTGGTTTTAGTCCCTATCAATGACCACCATTAAGGAAACCAGAGAAATGTGGAACTACTTATAACAAAAGTATAAACTAAGTGAGACAAATGTAAAGCTCTTTGTAAATTCAAGCAACTACAACCCAGCAATTCCCACTCTTTAAGTAGTGCAATTTTGCTGAGCTTCTCCCTTACATCCTAGCTCCTTTCCCTGTGTAGGTTTATGCTGTGATAATGCACGATGCTTCCATACAGTCACACTTACTGTGCACAGTGAGGTCCACGCTAGAAGTGCTAGACCCTGCCACGTTTGCCGCTATGCATGTGTAAAGGCCAGCATCACCAGGCTGTACAAACACAATCTGAAGAGCACCAGTGCTAAGAATTCTTCTTCTAATGGACTCTGTTATTTGCTGTCCACCTTTATGCCAACTGATCTCTGGCCCAGGGTAGCCTTCAGCCTCGCACTGCAGAGTGGCAGACTGATCAACAGGAACAGTGTATTCCTTGAGGTGGGACTTGATAACAGGAGGAACTGAAAAGAATAAGGAAAATTTTTAAAATACTTAGATGTTGTAAGAAGCATGGAATGCTTCAGTTCTTGGTGAAAATAATCCTAAAAGCATATCTTGATCACAAATTAGACAACAAAAGGGAATAAGCTTCCTGGGCTCTATTCAGTGTCATCACATAGGAAATTATTGTCTATTTCTGTTGCTCAGAATTGTTTTGACTAACCGTAAGCATACACAGATTTCTTGTCTGTAGATCACTACAAGTTGAAAAGATGATTTACCTTGAACTTTCAGTTTGATCTTCCCCAGGGCAGTGCCAGCTGGATTTTGAGCAAGACACATGTAAGTGCCAGCATCTTCAATAGCTGATTTTGCAATCTGTAAACTGCCACTTGGAAGAACCATATAGCTGTTTCCTAAAACAAACATAAGCAGAGTATGAAACTTTTGGCTTGTTTTTTTCTTTGGTTTGTTTGTTCATTTTTAAAGGAATAAGTTCCTTATATCTAAGTTTGAACATTCAGGAAAGACAAAACAAGTTTCTGAGTTACAGCAAGTAGGCTGAAGTTAAGAGGATACCTGTTGTGAGTATATTGATGCCCTCTTTTTGCCATGTTATTATGGGTCGAGGTGTACCCGTTGCTTCACATGGTAGAAGAATGGAATTGTTCACAATGACATCCAGTGTCCCTGGCTGAGTTTGGATAACTGGTGGTTCTGTGGAACAAAATTAAAAGGAAAATACAGGAGATACTAAATTCACATAATCTGAGAGTCTGAGAAGGTATAGAATAGAGCCTTACTTGCAATTTGCCATCACAGATACATTTTAACTTACCAGGAAACAAAGAAACAAAAAAAATCTCACAAAAATAAAATAGTGCAGCATGGACTGGGAGACTCTACCCAAGGTACAAAAGTTGTAATATGCAGAGTAATGACTTTGTGATTAATCAGTCCATCTGCAAGACAATTAGGCTGAGCAAGACACTATCTGGCCTCACCATTATTCTGCAGCACATGTATGTGTTAAATAGACAGCATTTACTTACAGAATGCATTTTCTCTTTTAATTCCCATCTTACCCTGAATGTGAAGAGTAGCATGTCTGTGAGCTGAGCCAGCTGCATTCGTGGCCACACAGGTGTAACGTCCTGCATGTGCTAGCTGAGCAGCAGGTATTTCAATGGCACCTGCAAACAAAGAGGGTGAGTTACAACATACAGCAGTATCCCACAGAATAGTTTCACTGTGAATACAGCATCCATCCGAAGAGGTCTGTATTTTTATTCTAAGAAATTGGAGAGGGGTTGTTTGCATTTATTAAAGTCATTATTTCTAGATGTGAGGCTGAGCTCCAGTCACTCACAGTACCTGAAGAGAGAATGCTGTAGCCATCTCCTCTAGGAAGCAACTTTATGCCATTTTTGGTCCAATGAACTGAGGGAACAGGAACCCCTGAAGCAGTACAGGAAATCACTACTGGAGACAGCTTTGTCACCAAAAGGTCTGTGGCTTCATCTGCTATGGATGGGGGCACTAAAAATGAAGATCAGTGAAAAGGTTACTTACTTCTTTTCGTTTTTATGAATTCTTGGAAATAACATTTCTTGGGAATACTAGAGGCTTATGGATATCAGCATCAGAAAAGCACGATATAAAAAACTGATCTCAACACTGGAATGCCCCAAAGAAATCCTATATGCCATAAGGATGTAATAGCAATATTCCCTCTACCTTGAACAGTAAGCTCAACTGCTTTTTGATCTTCTCCTGCATCATTTGACACAGAGCACTCATAGACAGCAGTATCATCCACAGTGGGAGAAATGATTACTAAGGAACCTGAAGATAGAAGTCTGAACAAAGAAAAGAGAAGAAAGTAAAAGCCATTGAAATATTTCTTCTCAGGTAATCAGACCACTAATTTTGCTGGTTATAAGAGATTACATTTAAGAATGGCAAAAGTTCTAAAGTGCCAAAATCATCCCAGAAAACTTTACACCCACAGTGAAAATAAGACATCTCTCACCTGTATATATTCTGGTTCTGGTCAACACTAAGCAGATGCCCATTCTTTTTCCAGCTAATGGCTGGTTTTGGAATTCCAGTGGTTTCACAAGGCAAAGTGGTCTGCACATTTACAGTAACTGTGATATTTGTGTGTCCAGGAGCAATAGCTGGAGGAACTAAGGACAAACAAAACTTAATTATTCAGAATAATATACATATGCCCACAGACTCCTCTCATACCTTTATATAGACCTAAACTGCCAAATACATTTACTTGATTTTTATAAAGAATGACAGTAGTAAACTTCCTAAACATACAGCATGGGATGTATCAAGTCTTTCTATTTCCAGTGCACAAGGAGTAAATATCGTATTGTATTCCTAACGCCGCAAATATCATTATTTTGTATTTTTTATTTTTCATCTTTTATTTTTTTAAGCAGAGCAGCTAAAAAGGGACTAAATTTAAAATATGATCTGTCAGAACAAGAACAATGACATAACTGGATTTCAAACGCATACACTTATCTAAACCCAAAACTTTTACCAAGAACTTGCAGATCAATTCGTTTGCGCTCAGTGCCAGCTGTATTGGTTGCCATACACACGTATCTTCCTGTGTCAGTAATGTGTGCTGAGCGTATGTGTAGAGATCCATCCTCTAACACGGAATATCTGAAATAAAGCCGTATATTTTTTTTTTCCACTATCCAATCAACAGAAGTATAGGCTATCTTGGTAGTGTAGAATGAAAACATGACTCAGAGTACACAACAAATAGCCTAGACACATGATGTCCTAATTTGGGCATATAGAGTTTACTTATTTATTGCACTTATTCTGACTTCATTTTTTCCAGCACATCTATTTTCCAGAGAAATCATGAAAATTAGCTGACATAGTGATTCCATATAAATGATGCCAGATTTGCAGGAAATATCCAAAAGCTCTTTATTATGGTTTCTCATTTAGCTTTTAAAAATGCCTAACTAATGATGGTACATTTTCTCTGAAATATAGATGAATTCTTTAGCATTTGTTCAGTTCTAGAAAATCCCAACTATTTCCCTGTAGAACAATAAAAAGATGGAAAATATTCACTGTAATGAAAGTTGATACTGGAACAGATATAGGAAGTTTTTTATATTAGATAGCATTTATATATAACTATTATAAAAATAATAGTAATAATAATAACAATAACAAAACCTTTCACATTTACTGTTCAAAATCTTTACTACCAGAAGAATAAATATTATATTTAGTTGTCAAAGAAGTTTCGTCCTTCTTAACAATAAAAGTATGAAACCTCTGTATATTTCTGCTTCTATTACCATATTTTCCACATCTGCATCTAATCTGTGAAAGTAAAACTAATTTATGTGTCACAGATGTCAAATTAATCTTTCTGTGGTTCATATGTTCTTAAAAACCGATTAATAATATTTATGCTGATTTCTGGACAATACCTTGTATTGTTTCCAGTAAAAATAGCCCCATCCTTCCTCCATGTAATTCTTGGGGTTGGTACTCCTTCTGCAATACACTCCAGAATAGCAGAAGTATTTATAAGCACAACAGCAGTCTGAGGACTGCTTCGGATTGTAGGAGCCACTGTAAAACCAAAAATTGCTTGTTATCTAAAGAAAAAAACTTCACACTGCAATGACTGAACCCTAAACACATGAAAATAGATGTAGAAACAGGTATGGGGATCGTTGCAAAGACAAAAATAAGTTTCTTACCATTTTGTGTAGTGCGTGATAATTGCCACGATGCAGCAGGGAATGAAAAATAAAGTTTGTCTAAAACTCATTCTAAAGATCATCTTTGCATATTACTGCAAATGATATAATACAGCTAAAACAGTAAAAGAGTTCAGCATATTTAGTTCAGCAAAATAAGGCTGCGGTGATATCCTTTCTTTCTTATTTTAAATTAAGGAGAAAAAGAATTTTAACTGGACCAGTAAGAATAGTCATTGGGGGAACAATGTAATCCAGGTACATAAGACTGGGCTGTGATGTGAAAAGAAATAGGAAAAAAGTTTCACACCATCACCGAAGTGTGAGGATATAATAGCTTCTCAGTAGCCTAGAGGTGAGAAAATACATAGGTTTAAAAAGAAACTCACGTCTATGGTAATACCGGAGAAGCATCTAGATGCATAGGACCCTTCAAGCCTTATCTTCTTACTATCTCCTGCTTACAGGTGCAGAGAAGAAACCACAGTTTTCAAGTAACTTGCAAAACTGGTGGCCAAGCCAGCTAGGAAACCTAGTCCCCAAGGTGCTAGTCAAGTGATTTTAAGAATTTATCTGAAATTGTCCAAGAATTTTTCTCAGTCCTTCATCATTCTGGATGTTTCTTGACTCTTTATCAGGATGATGGCAAGATGCAGAGCAACCTCCACAAACAATTGTACAGTGAACCACTGTGACCCTCAACAGGTCCTTTAGTATGGGGGACAACTGTGGCGCCACACACAAGGTGATACACAGGGTGCCACAGATTAGACTCAGACTAAATGGCCAACAGTGGGCTAGAAAAAGACTATTAATGCTTCTTTCTTGCTGTATGAACTCCTGCAGAAATACCATGCAAAGATCAAAATGCACAAGACTGGATCCATGATTTTACCATGTACTGTCAGCATGAACTCCTTGGTCACTTTTCCTGCGATATTACTAGCCACACATGTATAGCTTGCTGTATCATTGAGGTCAGCGTTATTGATCTGCAGGTATCGCCCGTTGGATAGGACTCGAACTCGAGGAGTTCCCTAATGGAAAAGAGAGAGAGTTTGACAAATTTAGCTTTACTATTCTTCTCATGAAGACAGAATGTTTGTTGCAGAGTAGTAAGTCATGAAAGAAGGCCAAGGATAAACCAGGGACTGGCATAATGTTGTTTATATCTGCAAAGGTAATAGGGTAAACAAAGCTTTAAAAATTATTGTTGTTCAATGATTCTCCTTTGAAACCCCTACTGGAACTTGTGCCTGAAGAAGAGAGCTTTTTAAGTTATGCAGCCAAAGGGCTTTTGAGTTTTTATGGAAAGGGGCAGCTAATAGCACACAATGAATTCCTTTATTTTTTTAAACTGTGCACACTAAAGGCAGAAGAAATACAAGTTTTTCTACACTGTTCTGTGCTTCTCTGCACTAGTACCATAGTACGCTGATCTCATACTAGGCACCAACTCAGAAAGTCTACCAATGCAGAATAAACAGCAGCGCTAGAGCCACAGCTGAAATGATACACCATCAGAGTATAGACAGTCAGATTTTGAGTAATAACTGTTTTTTTCCTATTGGATAAGCAACCTATGCTATGGATTCTAAACATAGAAGCATACAGATGACAAAGGACAGACAATGAAGCTATCATAGTCCCTACATTCTTCTCAAGGTATGTCAGAAAACCCATCCTTGAAACAATACAGATTCAGCAATTTTTCCAAGTGTTTAAAAGAAACCAGAGTAGGTCAAGATGCTCCTACCAACTTCTTAACACTCAGTGTGGATTTCCATATCAGTGAAGAGTACAAGGACTCCAAAGCTACTAGAAGCTAGATCTTTCTATGGTTCTATTACCAAAAATGGCGATGCTACACAGTTACACCATTAAGCACACAGAGGTCTAAATTAGACCTCAAAATTTGCACAGCGGAAGGTAACAAAACCAGGAGGAGTTACTCCCTCTACCACAAGGCTGAATTATAAAAAGCAGTGATGACTTAAACTGAAATAACACAGCAGCCTGAGAACCTTTCTCTAAACCTGGCTTGTCATTGTGAAACCTCAATTTTTCCAAGATAGGAATGAGAATATGCCACAAAGCACCTCTTTCCATAACCAAGAAAAGCTCTTTCCCAGCTTCTTAGTGTTAGTAGGCTAGTACATTTCTTCAAAGTTGAGAAAGCAACCAGGCATTCAGGAAGACACTAATGTTTTCCTGCTGTCTAGAATATATATTTATATAAGCTAAGTTGAAGAATGAAAAGGATGGTAGAAAACACAATAAACCTAATTTTGTTACTTAAAGCACATATGACAAATTAAGAGTACCATGTCTGAAATAAATGTATAACCTAAATTTAGTGATGGATTAAAGACATCTCTAGAAATTGAAATCCCTTGCTCTGTTTAAATCTGAGACAGCTGATTGACTATACTGCACAACTAAGATGCCTCAGGCCTCACATACTGATGTGCATGCTCTCATGAGGCAAGAGAACTAGTATTACAAAAGCTAATCCAAAGGTTATCAGCTGAGTACTTATGTCTAACATAAATCCCTCAATTGCTCTGCTACAAATTTTCACCATAAAGCAGTGACTTCTTTTCATGCCTTTTTTTTTAAGTACTGCTTTTCAAACACAAGCACTCTTGAAAGGCTGTGACAAAATTACTCACATTCTGAACTTCCAACCCTTGCTCAACCTTGCTTTCATTAAAAACATTTGAAAATCACTATCCAATTAACTATGTCACTATTCAGAAAAAGAGTGTTTAAGTTAGTCTTGGCTCTAGCTAGAGCCTGTGCTACATTCGAGATAACATTCCCCAGCAGCACTTAGTAAGACATAATCGCCCATCATATTCTTATTTCTTCCAATAATATTTCATTCTTCTAAATCTGCAATAGAGTCTGAAGAATTATATGTCAGAAAGAGAGCAAATAAGCAGAACTTTGGGTGAAGTAAGGGTTAGGTTTAGGGTTAGGGTTAGGATTAGGGTTTAGGGTTAGGGTGTTAGGGTTAGGGTTAGGTTTAGGGTTAAGGATTAGGGTTAGGGTGTTAGGGTTAGGGTTAGGGGGATAGGGTTAGTGTTAGGGTTAGGTTAGGGTTAGGTTAGGGTTACGGTTAGGGTTAGGATTAGTCGTTAGGGTTAGGGTTAGGGGTTAGGGTTAGGTTTAGGGTAAGGGTTAGGGGTTAGGGTTAGGGTTCGGGTTAGGGGTTAGGGTAAGGGTTAAAGTTAGGGTTAGGGATTATTGTTAGGTTTAGGGTTAGGGTTAGGGTTCTGGTTAGGGTTAGGTTAGGGGTAGGGTTAGGGGCAGAGTTAGGGGTTAGGGTTTCGGTTATGGTTAGGGTTAGTCATTAGGGCTAGGGTTAGTCATTAGGGTTAGTGGTAGGTTTAGGGGTTA
>JASSUY010008043.1:13144-28866 GCA_032466535.1 Forpus xanthops | reverse complement strand
GCAGAGATGAGATTCAGAGCAGCCCTGAGGAGAAGGACTTGGGGGTGTTGGTCAATGAGAAAATGAACATGAGCTGGGATTGTGTGCTTGCAGCTGAGAAAGCCAACCGTGTCCTGGGCTGTATCAAAAGGAGCATGACCAGCAGATCGAGGGAGGTGATCCTGCCCCTCTACTCTCCTGAGGACCTCACTTGGAGTACTGTGGAGTGGGTCAGCAAGAATTAGTCCTGTATAGTACTGATCTCTATGCTTTGTCATTACTAGTGGGCACTAAGGCAGGATGTATTTATTATTTCACTGGGAAGTCCTATCCCCATGCAAGGAAGGATGCTTGCAGAAGGGGTGAGTTGAGATTCAGTTGCATCTTTCTTCTGGAACAGCCTGAGGCTGATGCTTATCCCCTGGTGGGAGTGGGAAGGGAGAAGGAAAGTTTCTAAAACTCAGTGTGGGGAACTGCTGGGAGTATTTCCAAGCAATGGTTTTGTTTGATTTACATTCTCTGTTATGAATTAAAATTCACCAAAGTGTTTGGCCTAACACACAGGTTGGTCTACTCATACTTCCTTATTCTGAAGACGCTGTAGCTGCTAGATTGATGCTGTGTTCATTCCAGTGCCCAGGAGAAGGGCACCCATGCTGTCCCTTTTAAGGAATGGTTGAGAAAGCCAGTAGTTGTTGACAGGAGTATGGTCCAGTGCCATTGATCTTGGTAATCCATGCCTGTCTTTATCCACAGAGCTAAGACTTGTGTTATAAAAGCAGAAGGTACAATAGATTTTTGTCTGTATAGAATTAATCTAATTTAACTTGGGTCACACGTGCTCCACTGTGAAGCAGTGTAAAGCATGACTGCACATCTGCTCCAACAAGGACGTGTAAGACAGTCTGTGGGAATAAAACTATTCCCATGCCGTTACCTCTGCAGGATCGGGATTTAGGTGGTGAGCTACTCACAAATAGGTTAAAAATAACCCAAAAGGAAGAGGTATACTGTTTCTATTGTAAGGTTGGACACAGAGAATGTCTGATGAGATTTACTTATCCTAAGTTATCACTCTCAGAATTGTTTTCCTGTAGTTACTTTGAACGGGGAGCCAGAGAGAAAGAAACAAGTTCCTTACATTTTCTTGGATTTATGCTATTTCAGTGTACCAAATCAACTCCTTTGCTATGCTCTGCAGCTTGTAACAGTCACCTGCTGCTCTTCTTGTGGGAATGTGCAATCCAGTTCTGCTAGGTCTGTCTCGACTCCTGGGAAGCTAAAAACAGCTTGCCCATCAGCGCATAAATGTTACACTCTGTGAATTGCCCATGGGCAAGTGAATCCCTTTTTGCATCTATTTCTGTGAAAGGTTTGATGTTCCAGGTTATTTATATCCCACAGTTATTGCCAAAGGTATGATGTAATTTCCTAACTTGCGGCCTCATGACTACTTGCTGATGTTATTCCATTTCACAAATAGCATGAATGAAACACAAACTTCATACACCTAAAAGAAAACTTGTCTCGTCTGCTTCTCCCACCTGTTGTCTCTCTGTACCCACAGATGATGCTGCTGCCATTGCTGGCTATAGAGATCACATGGTGAACTGCTCCTCCAAGGGCAGTTCTTGTATATATCACCCTCTAAGAAATACAAAATGCCTTTTCTCCTCTGTGCTTTTCTATATGTTGCAGGTTCAAGGGGTTGGGTACATCCCAAGACGATGGTGCTCATAGTTTTATCTGTTTCCATATGCATTTCTCTCAGTCTGATAGCCTTGCGTTTCTTGAATTGGTGGGGTCAGGCAATTTTAAATCCACTGCCCTTGTAAAAACAATGATTTTATGGTTCATTGCTGCGTGGCGTGTGCACGGTAGGCTAAGCTGATTGGTAACACCAGGGTTTCCCGTGAAGCAGGTGGGATTGACAGCCACAGCTTGATGATGAAGACAGATGGAAATCTGCTGTGTCTGCAGGCAGTCATGCCTAGCAGGTTTTAAGGCTGCAGCTATGTGAACACCACTCACACAGCAAAGTCAAGACCCCAAGCCCCTGGTCCCTGGAACTGGTGGGATACTGAAGAATGAAAACAGATTTCCCTTGATGCCTTTTATTGTTGGGCTTGCTGCTCTGGAGAGCTAATGTAAGATGCTGATATTAAGACAGCATTCAGTTAGTACAGCAACTGCTTTGAGGTGAGGAGTGAAACCTGGATGTGTTTCTCCTTCTTTTCCCAATGAAGATCTAATGTACATCTACTTCACTTCTGTGAAGATCTAACGTGCATCTACTTCACTTCTGTTGTTGATGCATTTGCTGAGTACATGTCAGGAAAAATTGCTGTCACTTGCCATGGCTTGTCTGGAACGACTGTTACCTCCTCCTGTGAGCTGGGGCTAGTTGTTGTGGTTGGTGGTGTGTGAGGGTTGGCTCTTCTGGGGCACTGGGACCTGAATACCATGTATAGTCAATACAAATGAAGTTTCCCTTAGTCCTCAGTGTCTTTTAAGGCAGATAACCAGAAGTGAGACTTTTTTTCCAGCCAAGAATAGGAAAGGTTTTGTTTCATACCCATCTCTCATCTGCAAGAACATTAAAAAAAATTACATTGCACTCATTTTCCTTTGCATTTCACATATTTTACTTGGTTTTTCCTCTCCACCAATTTTAAATCAAAATATAAATCATGTGAATAGGAAAATGTATGTTAAGCTTCTTTATATTTGCCTCCTTTTTAACTTAGAGGTGCAGTTACTGTAAGTATGTGACACTGTAACACAATGAAGTTATTTACCTTTACATATTAACACCCATCCCTTAGTTCTGGAAGCTGGCTTTAGTCCCTCCATCATCATCTAATTTTAGGCTTGCAGATTTGACCTTCTTAGCTGTCTACTCTTATCTGCACAAGATGTCTCTAGGTGTAGCTAAGAAAAAAACCCTGTTGTTCTTAGTTCTGCTCTGTAACCAAAAGAGAAAGGAAGAAAAACATACAGCAGCTTATAAACTGTATCTTAGAAACTGGAAGTCAAAGCCTGTCTGGACATTAGAAGAAACAAATGTGAAGGCATTGAATTAACATTTAATTTACAAGACTGTGTTTTATCACTAAGCCAAATGCACAAACCAAGCTCAGCTTGCTGCGAAAAAATTGATCCCCTATTGCAAAATCCGAGAGAAATTGCTCACATAGCCCTGATGGGCTGCGGGGGAGCAGCAGGAGGGAGCTGATATTCTCAGTGATCTGAAGAAATGTGTCCTGCTGAAATCTTGGGGAACTACTTGCATGACTAGGGTCATAAAGCTTATGGAATACTTCAGTGGTTGACCCAGGGCCAAGTAAGGTTATCTCCACCAAATGATGAGCACTAGATGCAGCTCTTGCAAGGAAGCTCACCCAGGCCCAAGGGAAGCAAATTGTCATCTGCCCAAGCAAGAGATCTGTCACCATGCTCTCTGTTCCTTGCCTTGCTATATGGTGCCCATTCGTATTCTCATGCTTTCAAAGGCACTGCTTGTTTATGTGTGTCTGGTGCAATGCAGTATACTGTGGGGTATGCTGTACTCATGTGGTAATCCATACTCTTAGAAAGGACAAGCATAAAAAAAGAAATGATGTATGCTACAGTTTTAAAGAACTGATGAGTAACTCATATCCACTGAGTTTTGACTGCATAAGGATGAATTTGATAACAAGTTCTGGAAAAGAGTCCATTAAATAAAGCCAGAGACTGGTGGGAACCAGTCAGTTGTATGGCAGCATGTGGGAGGAGAAGGAGAACAGATCTGGAGTATTTTAAAATGGGCCATTCAGCAAAGCAGAGATCTGGTGCAGGCGATAGTAGCACACTTGGCAATGCATAAACCAGGTAATAATCTTTACATATAAAACCCCCAGCACATAATGCCAGCTGAATCCATTACAGGTGTCATGAAGAGGGATACAGGTGAATTGATCAAGGGAGTAAGATTTGGTGGTTGTGTAGGGTGTAGTGAGCATGACTTACTTGCCAATGAAGAGGCATATGCCAGTTTGTATGGTAACATGCTCATTTGGTGTTTAGGAAAGGTTGAATTTCATCACTCCAGGGAAAAATCTTAGAGCAATGTTGCTTGAGAAGAACAAATTAGATTTTGTTAAGAAGTGCTTGCAAAGTCTCTGCTGCACTCCTCCCACTCAAGAACCAAAAACCAACAGGGACATTTAACTCTGGGAAGTTAAAAATAAAGGAGTAAAATCCATGGTTGATGGAAGAATTTAGATGTTTCAAGAAGATGATGCTAGAAAGCAGGGAGACCCAGTACCAGATAATGACTCTAAAGGGGCTAGAATTGATGCAAGAAAAGCAATATTCATGGTGTGGTATCAATAAACATCTCATGTTCTAATAAATACTTCATTATCTATTTGGAAATGAGCAGGATAACCTATGTATATTGAATAAGGCTGATCTAGTACTCTGGTGTCAGTATTTAATGAAGATACGGTAATGTTTATCCTAGTGGAACTGCGCTAGAAATCAGCCCATCTGGTTAGCTGCACCAAAGAATCCAAAGAGCAGGATCTGGAAATTCTCCAAGACTTTTGGCCTTAGAGTTTAAATGGTCAGGGATTATGGGAATAAATCCAGAGTGTGAAGAAGGGCTAACCATTGAGAAATGATGGTTGGGGTGGCTGGTGGAGCTGTAGTGGGGTTATTCTGATGCAAGTAAGGGACAATAGTACAGGAATTTCTAAGGTGAATACAATCGAGAAAGACTAAACCAACAAAAGCTTAGAGGACAGAAGTATCATTGTGTCAATCAACTCCTGTTAAAAGTGAATTTCCTTCACATGGGGATCTTTCCAATGTCATACCATAGAGACTTGAAAACAGTCTTATTCAGCATTGTCACCAACAGTCTGGAGTAAACCTAGACGCTGTTCAGTAAAGGCATAAAGATTGCTGCAGTTTTAAAGAACAGTAGGACTGTAACCTCAGTGTGTGTAGCAAGCTGGGCCCTCATTAACACAATACCTCTTAATGCCAAATCCAAAGTAGCAAGTTCAAAACCAGGTATTTAAATTGGAATAAAAAATACATCTTAAGAGTAGATGCAATTAGCCACTGCAACATATCAAAAGGAGACAAACCCAACTGATTATTCCTCTCTTGACTCATTTATAGCAAGACTTTGGTGTTTTGCAGGAAGTCTTGCTTTCAGGCAAATGCATGTTATGGGGATGGCTAGGTGAAGCATCCCAAACTATGTCACACAAGGTAAGGCAGGATGACTCAGTGGCCTGACCAGGTTTAAATGTTCCAAAACTGATTTTGTGCAGTATTATGAAAGGATGCGTGGACAAGGCGGATGAGGCAGAGCATAAGGATTGGAGCTTGCAAAAGGAGGAAAAGCTTAATCAGTTTCCAGTTAGAGGCAGGAAACTTGAATTGCATTTGTCCAGCAGGGAGGCAGTGAAAGGTTTAGAAAGGGAGAAGTAGTTAAAAGGTATAACTCTCCCATCACCTCAGCTGCTTTGCTCCCTCCTCTACTTTGATTTCTGGCTCATGAGCAATGATTTTCAGTAAGATCCTGTTTCTGTTCCTTTTAGAGTCATGTGAGCAGCTCCATCACCAGTTGTCAGTGCTGCACACTGACTCTTATGCTGTGACAACAAACCCTGTTGTGTTGGTCATACCTATGTAATAACTAAAGTCAGGATGGTTTGGGGATGACCCCAGTCTGTCTGTCTCACTTGTGCAAAGCAAGTGCTGCATGAGGAATGCTGAGATATTTGACAGTTCAGGTATGCTGGTCTCCAGGCTCTCACACAGGGACTAACTTGCAGTGATTTGTTGTTGCCATAAATAGGGTTATCCACACACTAATGTGCTGCCTGCGATGCAATGTAATTATAAAGATCATAGTTCTGTGAGTCTGTCTGGGTCTTGTGTATTCACTGTCACAGTGTCAGAGACTTGTCTGTAGTTTCCCTCAGACCAAAGATCTTTAGGTTCAGTAAGGGTATTTGTATAGGACAAGTGGCCATCACATAAATATTGTATACAATAACTCATCTGTCCTGTGTTGTCTTTGATATGGACGAGGCTCATAACTCAATGAAGTGTGAAGAGATGCTTATCTAGCTCATTTTGCTCCTACTGAAAGATTACAAGGATGCCAGAGAGGAACTTTCTGGGGTTGAAACTAAATGATCTTAAGGTCATTTCAAGCCCTAACCATTCTATGATTCTATGATTAGCTCCTCTAAAGAGTGCCTACATTTTACTGCTAGTATTTTTGCTTTCTTTTCCTGAGCACTTTATCCTACAGTAAGGGTGGAGCAAATGCTGCTCTGGTGTAAGTATGTAAATATAATACCATACTGCAGAGCTTTGTTGACTTCCAGCCACCAGAACCTAAATCCACCAAAGAATTTCACTACTGCTTATACTGGAAGAAACAGAAGTGGTTATTTGAGTTATTCCACTAGCTTAAACTCATCAGGAGCCCACTGAATGTTAAATGCACGTTTCCATGGCCTGAAAGAATTATTGGGTTAGCAAATAACCCCTCAATTTTTTTTAAATTAAAGTGTGTTATAGCTTTGGTTTTGTTAAGTTTTCAGCTGTTTCCATGGGTGGCTGTGCTGCTTCAAAAATAATGGAATGTGTCGTGTGGGGATTTTATGATCGTTTGACAATGAAATCTTAAGTTTGTGGCCTATTAGGGAGTTCAGTTCAGCATTTGGGAAGGGAGATATGTGTTTTGTAAGCTGTGAAACATCAGATCACAATTAGCAAGTTTCCTCTGTGCTTCACCTAAAGTTACATTGAGCTGAGTGCAAGTCTAGGGCTGAAATAGCTCCAGTGGTGTAAAGGAACCTTGTGCTTTTGCTGAGGATGTAGATTCTGTGAAGCAGTGTGAAGCCAGTGGGCTTTGCTAAGGGACTGGGAGGTGAAGCATTTGCTGTTGGTAGTCCAAACAGGTAAGTTTTAATTGAGAGCTCTAAGACCTTTCACAGGTACAACTTCTGTGTTCTTGCTAGGCTCCTCGAAAACATTGAGATCTCTTGCACACCCCACTTCTTAATAAGGACTTAATTTGTAGGCTTTAGGTAAGCTCTTCTAGTTCTTCTTTGAACAATGCTGTGTACATGTAAAGGACAAAAAGAAGGCTCTCTTCAAATAACTTCCAGTATTTAAAACCTTGTCTATATAAACCATTTATAGAGTTTGCTTTATCTGCCTACGTACTACTAGTACCAACTTCGAGCAGGCTCAGGTCTTTCGCTGCTCTTATTATGACAACTTAAGCATCAGGTGGGTTGTCAAGATGAGTAATTTTATCCTGTCACTTTATAATTTCTTTTAACTTTTGTCTTGGGTTCAAGCAAATCAAACTTGACCAGATACTACATTACATCCAGCTTGTCTGCATCCAGTATTCTAGTGTTAATAGGTAGCTTTTTCTTCCCCTTCTGTTTCTGCAGTAAATGGCTGCTAAAGCCTCCCTATTGGGTCTTTTAAAGAAGTAGAAAAGGTCAGATATGTGTACAGAGTACTTCAATATTACCAAAGATACGAATCCACAGCATTATGCAGTTGAAGAAAAGTTATATTGTTTATAAGCACTTCCACTCGTCCCTGCCCATGGCAGGGGGGTTGGAACTAGATGATCTTAAGGTCCTTTCCAACCCTAACTGTTCTATGATTCTATGCAAGTCCCACGCTGGAAAGAGAAAACACAAGGGCAGTATTGTTTGTGAGTCGCTGCATAAATCTCTGCTTGCAGACCCAACACCCTGGAGCAATGCAGAGGCAATTGCAATGCAGGCAAATTACCTTTTGCAAGCAATTCAAGTGCTACTCATAGGAAACAGAACTGCAGAAGCAGTTTGATTGTCTTTCCTATAAATGAAGCACAGTCAGAAGTCATTTCTGTTGGGGTTTTGAGCCCCAGTGATTTCACAGTTCCGCACCTCCCTGTACAGATGCCAGGGTACTGATCTTGAATGCTGGCCCAGGACTCCTGTGGGGCCACTGCTCCAGTGCTGGATGCAAGTTAGGAGGCTTCTGCAGATGGTTGCAAGGTGGTTTTTAAGGCACTTTTGGGAACGTGAGAGCTGGCACCAAAATTGTTTTGGAATGCAGTCTGTCAGAAAGATGTGACATGAAACAGATTTCTGCATGCTCTTACAAGTTAGTGCAATATTAATCTGGTTTAATTAGTACCATCCACAGAGAAATTGTATTGTGGTTTCTCTGAAACACAACAAGCCATAACAATATGTTTGGAGGGGAACTTCATTTGTATGCTGGAGATAGTCTGTGAAGAAAAAGCACATATAAAGGCTGCCTTCCTCACTGCCGTGAATGGACCAATTTCACTGGAATTATGGGCTGATGGCAAACTTAATCACAAAGCTGGTCTAGCAAACCTTTGTTCATTTCTGGCCTGGTCCAAGGATCAGACAGGGAATTGGAAATGCTTTTAGTAATTGGTGTTCTGGGTCAAACCCTCTGTGAAAGCCATTTTCTTAGCTCAATTTTTCTGGTCTTGTGTAAATTACATGTGTCCCGTAAATTACTAAGAACTGACATCCATAGATGGAAAATGACTCAGCAAATGTACCTTTAGGAAACGACATGGAGCATTTTAAAGTTTGAAATGGCATCTTTGGCAGAAGAGGTTAAATGATGAGCATTTGAGAACTTAAGTGAGATTCAGAGCTTTACAAAGTCTTGGCAGGAAAAGATTGCTTTTCTGTGGCAGAAAATCTGTATCGAGATATAATTCTGTGTCCCAAAGTGTCAACCAAATCCCATGCTGCAGCTTGCTTCTCTTTCTGGTAATGCTATTTGACATGCTGTCAGCAATACCAAGTATATTTTTTCCCTTCCTCACTCTGTATATGTCAACACATTTACAGCTGTGATTAAGAATCCTCTGTTTTATGTTTCATACGATTTTGGATTGCATTACACTGAAATAAGCCAGTCTTTATCCGACAGTGCCAAACTTTGGGCACATCCCATTGCTTTCCCATAATGACAGAGCTCTGAGAATGAGCCATGTGTGAAACGATAGAATTATATATGTGCACACCTGGGGAAAAGGTTGATGAGAAGGGCTGAAGACGAGTGTAGCTGAGCAGGAGACGAGTGTAGCTGAGCAGGAGACGAGGGTAGCTGAGCAGGAATTTACTCCTGCACCACGTTGGAAAATGTCATAAATGTATTCACAAATTCCTTCAATTCTGGAGGGAGGCTGAAGGGTCTGGAATGGGACAAGTGAAGATTTAGTGCCATCTACTGTGCAGCTGAACACTGGTTATGCATAATACATTAATAAACTGGGTTAGTGTATGTTGTTTTGAAGGGGGATATGGGTTAGGTTTTATTATCCCAAACAGAAGTGGGGTTTGAAGTTCTGCTTCAGCAGTGGCAAGGCATAAACCAGTGCATTAACTTTTGGACTATGTGTGTGACCAAGTGTCTGGGTCCAGGCCTGGGCTTTTCCACAGGGGTTACGTCTACAGAGGCCCGGGGTTTCTTTAAAGATGTCATTTCTTCATTTAAAGAAGAACGTGCAGCTATTTGTAATGGATCTGACTTTAGTTATCTTCATAAGGTAGGTAACTAACCTTAAAAACCCTCCTCCCCAGAGGTAGGGATTCCTTGAAATTCTTCCTTGTTTGTTAAGGTAAAAGGCAAAGCACTGAGTGGGAAATAGTTAAAAAGCATCACAGTGCCATGGTGGGGAAGGGAAACCTAGGAAGCAGATTCCTGTTAGCTGCTGCCCTCCTACATGTAATGAGGAGCCTTTTGAACTTCTCTCACACACATTTCCCACGATATGCAACTTGTAACTGCATTAACAGTCTCTACTTAGTATGTAACTGAACAAGCTTCTGAGCACTCGCATCCTCCAACTGGGGCTGAAGGTGCCTTCACACAGGCCTTTGGATTACTGAATTCCTGTGTCATTCCCAGGCCAGCTGCCTCTCTCCTTAAACCTGCTTCAGGCTCACCTCTGCCTCCTGTCAGTGCAGGCTTGTTCCTAAATCTGGAAGGTACAGTGGCAGGTTCAGGGGCCTGTGCAAGTCCTGACTGTACCAGGTTGCTGCAGTGGCTGGCTGGCCATTCAGGCTTTCCTTTTGGGATCTGTATTGTGCTTCAGACTTTTGCTAGACAGGTCTTTGTAATCTACGAGAGAATCATAGAATGGTTTGGGTTGGAAAGGACCTTAAGATTAGTGACAACCCCCCTGCCATTGGCAGGGACGCCTCACACTAGACCATGGTGTAATGGTCCTGCAGTATTAATGCATCTTTTCTTTACATTACAACTAGGCAGTTCTTTTAAGAATTGGCTTTAAGGCAGTTCTAAATGATCAAGCAACTCAGGGTGTTGCGAAATCCTTTTCTCTCCCAGTCTTCTTTATATGTCTTCATCTATTTGGGTGCCATGTTATTTGAGATCAAAACTTAAAACCCAGTTTAATATATAGGAATAAAAAAACCAAACCCCATGGGTTTATATTCTTGTAGTGGAAGGGAACAAGTCATTTAGGGAAGAGCCAAGAAGGCTTCTTCTGCCTTTTGCTTCTTAAGGGCTTGCAAATGAGTTGATTTGGTGCTTTTCAGGGTTTTGACAGAGTGAGGAGTTCTACTTTTATGCTGTTTAATATTCTGCTGCATAGGGTCTGTGGTACTGATCTTACTACAGCTAGTTTTATGTCTTTTACTGTAAAGCTGCAGTAAATTCTGGTAGTAATAATGCTGATTCAGGAAGGAAAACAAGCAGTGCTGGCATTAGGAGTCCTTTTTCACACTTGCAAGACACCATTGCAGAGAGGTAAAATTTCTTATTAAATTGACTGAAAAAAATGGCATGTTGTGTTGTCATCTATTTAAAATAGTTTGTCTAACAGTTTGCTACAGTTAGAGGGGATTCCTACCAGGATACACGTGGATTCTAACCCATGGGAACTGCTCCCATCTCCTGTAGTGCTCCCATACTCCTGTAGTATGATGTGGGTGTGCTGGTTGGAGTCTGGATAGAATCACTCACTGCAACTCCGATGGACACTTGTGTGTGAATGGAAGTTGTTAGTTTAATTTCTCCTATCACATTTCTTGATAGGTTGTTCCTGAGGTCTGTACATAAAGCATGCAAAAATCCTACTGTTCTAGAGTACAGATCCTTGGGTATTAATGATGTATTCCTATCGTCATGAATGATGGTGTGGAAAGATAGATTTTCTGGCTTGCTTTTGAGAGTTCTGCTTAGTTTTGTCATACTTGAGGCTTTTCACTGTGGTGTTGGAGTTCAGTGTGAAAGTATAAAGTAACCTACTATATTATGAATACAGCTTGCTCCCCATTTGTCTAAGGAGCATCTCAGGTTGCCAGCTGTAAATGAGTTCCTAAGATTATAGTAGAGCTTGTGCATTTTCAGGTTACAGATGAACGAGATGTATTCAATAGCACTGTGTTACTTTCCTGGACTACTTAAAATTGATAGATATTTTCAATGGCATTTTGGGTTTTCACATTTGAAACACAGTACTGTGGAATTCACTCACTTTGGGGGGAGGGATCTTACGGCATCTGCTCATCTTCTCTCCCTAGCTGTGCACCCTGCTGATGGAAAACCTGCACTTCCCTGGGGCGTATTGGGGTTGCAAGGTCCAGATGCAGAAGAGGGACAAGGGTTCTTTCCCCAGTGGAATTTGGCTTTTTGGCAGGCACTATAGGCAGACAGGTGTGGGCAACTTTGGAGCTGGCTTTAGGTCTGTCACTCGATAGGGCTGCTAATGAGCTGTTTTATGCTTCCTTGCTGTAGTGGATGATGTTATAATTCCGAGGATGGTCTCGGGTTTCCTTTTGGGAGTATTGTCCACAGCTCCTCAAGAGATCTCTGTGCTGGATCTTTCATGGAGCTGTAGTTAAAGTCTTTTCTGATGATCACATATAGTTATTCTTTTAATAAATCGGAGTGCCCACCCAGATGCTGGTATGCTCAAGCATAATGTGCTGAATTGTTTTCTTCATGCTTGATGGGAGGGAATTCCACAGCCTAATTGGCTACACAGAGCACCGAGCAGGACCAGAGAGCGGGGCAATGCTGTGCCTTGCAAATGGTGAAATGCCCCTGCATTGGCTGATGCTGCAGAGTGTGAGTCTGTAATGATCCTGTCTGAATGTTCACCAATGCAGATGTGTGGAAGTTTTCAATTGTAACCGGTGCCTGTAGTTGAAAACAAGGTAGGGGAGCACTTTGAGACACCCCAGCTGTGTCTTGATCAGTTCATACAGTGACCTTGTCTTGCAGTTAATTTTCATTAGGTGTTTGAGAAGCAGGTTAAAATGTGGTCTTCATGTAAATCTGTTTCTAATTATATTGAGAAGCTTTATTCTATCACTGTGGCATGACATGTTGATGCACAAATTTTGGACTGATCTTGTATTGTAAATGCTGTAAGGTTCCCATATGAATGTTAACAGCATCTTCTCAGATCTCAAGTATGTTTCAGCAAACTCCCAGTGGAGGCTGTGTCTGTAATGCTGAGATCAGTAAATATTTTATCTCTGGCCAAGGCAAGCGGTAGATCAAGAACACAGCCTGCAGTGCCTTCTGTATTTATCTTTGCTGTCCAGTAAGTTGAAAGACGTGACAAAGTACGTTGAACACACACTGTTTCTCATTTGTTTTCTTAGAGTTTGAAATCCTGACCTGTGTCACCTCTGAAACACAGCTTTAGAAATAAATCAAAGATTTGGCACATGATGTTGAAGGAAACTTTATTTGTAACCATATTTCTAGCTGTTTACAACTTTTCGCTCTTGCGCCGCGGTGTTGGAAAGGAGATGCCCTTGGGACAAAGAAAATCAATGAAAGGTTTAAATGATTTCATGTCTATTTTAATGCTTACAAATACTGGTTAGAAGGCTTTCACGTGAGTAAATAGTTTTCAGCTGAGGCAAAAAAGGAAGATCCAATTTGCTTGAAATATCCCCAGATCCGTCTGTATTCCTAACAGGGTTCCCCAGGTATCTTCTGTGGCTTTGTTCTTAACTGTATGAAAAGCTGTTGTGAACTTCTCACATGCTCTTTCAAAGAAAGTCATTGTATTCAGACACGTATTGTTCCCACATAGGGTTGTCTGCATCTATGCTCAGGAGCTCTGTCATGGGGCATGCAAATGTGAGGAGAGGATGTGTGACCCATTAACTGAGACAGAAGGGATGCATGTTGAACCTTTAGCTGTAACCTGAAAGGAAAAACACACGGACCGAGAAGCAGCAAAATTTGGCCACCAAATGCTGGAGGGAGAGGACTATAAGGTTAGCAGGGTGGAAAATAGGGCCCTGCTCTTAGGCTGGCAAGACAAGAGGAGGACCAAGGGCAGATGAAGCCACAAAAGGTACCTTGTCAGAAAAAAGAGATGGTCAGAAGTGTGAGAACCTGCCAGGAGGTCAGAGGAGGTGCAGTACCATCGGGTCAGTTTGGAAATGTCCACATTGACCTGATACTGTTTCTGCTTGGTTTTTTTTCTTGTACTGTTTATCTATCCCTTGCACAAAATCAATCCATTCATCGCTCTTTCACTCAATCAGAGACAGACAAGGAGAGCACAAGTGCATGGACTTTCTTTCCCCCTTTCTTTCTCCACCTCTTTCCCCCTCTCTTCTCCCTCTTCCCCCTTTTTTTTCCTCCTCTCTTTCCCCCTTTCTTTTCCCCACTCTTTTTCCTAATACTCTGGGAAAGCTTTGTCTGAGGGTGACAGAGGCTCTCTTGGGTTTGTTACATCCTGAAGCCAGACATCCCCATCTAGTGGTTGTTCCGCTTTCCCTCTTCAAGTTCCAGTTTGGGGGGAAGGATGCCGTGCACACATGCGCAGCAGTAAGACCCGTTGTAGTCCCCCCCGTTATCTCAGTGCTTCCCTGTGGATGTCTTAAACTGCTGTGAGTACAGAATGAAGTAGGTAAACGTTGTTGTGTAAGAGGAAAAAGTTTTTACTGCTGATAATTTGCATGTGGAAAATGATTTGCTGCTATATTGAAGGGAAACAATTTTGCTTTTATAATTGTATTATTACTTCCGACACAGCAAATGCACATGAAAACACTTGTTAATAACCATATGTAGAGTGAGAAAATAAAACAGGATCAGGTTTGTTTGTTAACAGCAAAATGGGAGAAGGAATTGGTTATTAGCATGTTGTTAATTGAACAGTGATTAAAATAGAATCTTTTGGGATCCTATTGCACATATAATAATGTACAGTCATATTTCTGCTGCACATGGCTTTTTGTGGCCTTTCAGAGAAAAACAATCACTTGTTCTTCTTGTTGGAGTCCTTCTCCCTGCAAGTTTCACTGTAACTCAATGGGGTTTGTCCCATGTTTTTGATGGGTGTTGGTGTTTGGCTGTCCGTCAGGAGCAGTTTGAGGCTGGTGTTTGTCTGAGCTCTGTCTGATGAGGGCCACACAGCTCCAGTATGGTCCTCCCTGGCTGCAAGGGAAATGGTGCTCACAAACGTGGTCAGGATGTCCAATGGGGAGACACTTTTAGGACTGCTTGGGATTAGAGAGGGAAACAAAAGGAAGCCCCCATTATACAGAGGCAAGCTCAAGGCACACACTAGGTTGGCAGTGACAAGCCCTCAGTTCCTTCCTTGCAGGAGGCTTTGTAGTGCTTTCTTCACCGCGGGGTTCTCCATGGGCAAAGCAATCTCTCATGGACTTGACTGTAGGAATGAAGCCAGAGTTTTCTGTTTCTCCTCAATCTTGGCCTTTTAGTTCCTTTTGCTTCTTTTCTTAAAGGCCCTTTTGCTTTCTCTCTCTATTCAGAGATC
Source organism: Forpus xanthops (assembly GCA_032466535.1). Taxonomy (NCBI): domain Eukaryota; kingdom Metazoa; phylum Chordata; class Aves; order Psittaciformes; family Psittacidae; genus Forpus; species Forpus xanthops. Next base: position 14,036 of record JASSUY010008043.1, on the reverse strand, counting down.
ACAAGGTAACTCATTGGATCCTTCTTCCTCCCATGAGTTAAAAACTCTTGAGGGCCATTTGCTTCATGTTAGGTAGGGCTAAAACGTATCCAGTCTTTTGGGATGTACTATCCATCTACATAACTTCCCCTGTCCTGTGCCCAGCTCCAGTCACAGCACCTGGGAATCAGTATTTTTTTGCTCTGTGAACAGTGCTCGGTTTCCCCTTTTGGAAATCTGTGTTGGATCTTAAATGTTTGGGAAGAATTGCCCATAGGCAGCTCCTGTTGCTGAAGAGGGACTGATGTGAAAGGGGAAGGAGGAAGCTGGTGTTTATCCCTTCTTCTGCAGTGAGGAAACATCTTCAGAAGGGCCTGGGTGCAGAACATGGTGACCATGTGAGCTGAATTGCTCACCCATGTTTATTGCTGGAGATGATAATAGGAACACTCAGATGAAATACTGAGGACTTTCTTCCTCTCCACCTTCGTCAAAAGAGTATTTTTAACATGTATTTTATAGAGTCATTTTTCATAAGATCCCTTTAGTGGAAGTGTCCTACACAGGAACTTCCTGTTCCTATAGCAGAACTGGTTCACGTTACATCTGCTTTATTATATGTTTTATGCTGATGGTGACTAAAAAGCCATTGGGTGGCAGCATCAGCCAGCGAGCATCTCAATTCTGAACTCAGTGTGAAAGTCTAGCTAGGAAAGATTAGAAATGAGATGGAAAATGGAAATAGAAATAGATGGAAAACATGCATTGTTTTGTATTTGAAGAGGCTGCGTTTAACTCCGCACCACGTGTGTTTAGAAAATCTTTTAAAAAGCAATTTGTCGTGGTTTGAGGCTTTCAAACCCATGCAGCCACTCTCTCACTCACTCCCCTCTCTTTCTTCCTCAGTCCGAGG
>JASSUY010008043.1:0-12499 GCA_032466535.1 Forpus xanthops | reverse complement strand
GCTGAAAATCCAAAACACAGTGCTACACCAGCTACTACTTAAAGAAAAATGACTGCTGCTGCTGAACCCATGACACAGTTATAACCAATGAAAAGATGTAATGCATAGCAACAGGTTTGTAGTTGTGTGTAAGGCTTTTGAATCTGAAATTCTTCTTTTCTCTTCATCCAGCAAGTGAGAGGGCTCCCTCTCATTTCATGGTCTAAATGCAGTGACAGGATCCTCCCAAAAAAACCTCCAACCAAACAAAAAAACAAAACCAAATAAACAACTAATAAGAAAATTGTTAACTTTATGATTATTAGCTGAGATAATTAATAGAGATAATAATTCTGATTATAAGATTATACTGATTATAAGAGAAGAGAGCTGGGCTTGATCAGTCTGAAGAAGAGAAAGCTCTGGGGAGACCTTATTGCAGTTTCCAGTGCCTAAAAGGGCTGACAAGAAATCTAAAGAAAGGTTTTTTACCTGTAATGACAGGACAAGGGGAAATGGCTTTAAACTCAGAGAGTATGTTTAGACTAGATATAAGGACCAGGTTCTTTTCTGTGAAGGTGCTGAGACCCTGGCACAGGTGGCCCAGAGAAGCTGTGGTTGCCCCATCCCTGGCACCGTTCAAAGCCAGGTTGGACAGGGCTTGGAGCAGCCTGCCATGGCAGGGGGTTGGGACTGGGTGGTTTTTAAGGTCCTTTCCAACCAAAGCCAGTCTGGGGTTATATCAGATTTAGGAAGGTGGTTGCTACCTCTGCAATTGCTACTGAAGCAGATGAGCTTTTTGAAGAACCGGGCAATAAAATGTCAGCTGTTGTCATTGCTTGTTGTTAAAGGAATTATTCTGGAGCCCGGCGATCAGACCTGACCTTGTGGTTTTAACCAGGTGGTTAAACCTTTTTGCTCTGATTTCTTCAAAATCAGAAGCCTTAAAACTTATCTCAAGATGATTATTTTTTTAAAAATCCATATAAATGTAGAACAAAATTAATCCCATAAGAGAAACTGCCATGCAGGGGGCTCTGGGCAATGTGCTGTGTGCCTTTAGGGTGTCCTTGCATGGGGGGCTTAAATGCGATTTGAACTTTGTGTTCCTGAGCTGTGCACGCCTCTCAGTGTATCAGCATCTGGGCTTCTCATCATACATTTATTTTAATTCCCTTTTATTCACTTTTCAGTTAACACAAAGCTCACTTCCAACTTCACAACTGGAAAAGAGTATTTGTGATGACCCACTAATTAATCCTACATTTGGAAGTAGCGCACTTTAGATATCAGCGTATTTGTAATGATGTAAAACTTCTAAAACTGACTAAGACTGCCCACTTCAGGCTCTATTTCTAGCTAAGGTTGTGTTTTCTGTAATAGGGATCGTAGTTATTTTGGTTGTGGTATCCGGTGTCAGCTCAATTATAGGCATTTTCACACAACTGCTGTTCTTTACGTTCGTGTTATTAACTCTCAGCACTCTCGGTTCAGGCTGGCAAGGCTATAAAAGCCACAGGCAAATTTAAACTTGTTTGTAATATCCCTCACTTCACAAACCCCATCCAAACCGGAACATTTTGTGTGGTACCAAAAAAAGCCCCATGATCATGTTGTTCACGTCTTGCTTTCGAATGCACCAGATAATGCCACTTGTTTAAGCTTAGTCACGTCTGGGGGAATGTCAGAAGTCTGCATCACATGAGCTGCTCCTCAGATTTCCCGGCCTGTATCAGCATGTTTTCCTGGGGGGCAGCAGAATGGAGATGTTATTAAAATGGCTCATCCTATATGTCAGTGTTGATATTTAAATCTCAGGCTTATTCCTGTGATTTTTGTACAGCATTTCACATTTACATTCAGCTGCTTTGTTTGAAAATACTTCAGTATCCTCTCTTTTTTATTTAAGCTGTACATATCAGATGGAAGAACACACATTTAGCTGTTCATCCTGCTTGCATTCGTGTTGACATTTTCATTTTCTGCTCAGCCCCTAGGCTTACCACTTTAGGGCAACTTTGAGCCTGCTTTTAGCTTCATTTTAAACACTTTTATCCTCTCCGCTGCCTGATCCATTTGTAGACTTGGTGTTGCTTGTCCTTCTTCTCTCCTTGGAGGCCAAGAGGGCTGTTGGCATGTCATTGCTTGTGCTCAGCAGCATCTCTGTCACAAACATAATGTATGACGGGCAGAGGAAGCGCTGGACACAATCTGAGTTTATTTCATAGTGTCTTCTGCTTTTGTGGTGGTGAATACACCACATACAGAAACTGGGGAACCTCCAAACTGGGCAGATCATTGAGCCTTTCCTCCTCAGCATCACTGTCAGATGCTCAAGTGCCTCTGTACTCACCACACCAGCTGTGCAAGCCCCAGAGAGGATGAGCGATGAGGAACCAAGAAGGCTGGCAGCACTGAAGTGTTGGGCTGTCCTGCAGCTTGCTATCAGGAGACTTCTACTCAGAACAGAATCTGCCCAGTGTATCCACTCCGCCCTGAGGGAAGGTGCTGGCTCTGTTTCAAGGAACTGTGATACCATTTCAAGAGTTAGAAATTGATTGACATTTCTTCCCAGGGCCTTGAGCTTGTGTGTTGTCCATCCCACCCCCCCCAGTCCCTCCCTGTGGAGTATATGGAGTTGGACGCCCCATATGTGTCCATGTAGGGAAGGGTGTAACTCTCTTGTTGACATTGGCTAATCCAGCCAGGCATGCAAAGGAGCAGCAGAGTGTGATGCTCACATGTAGCTTGGCACACGGCACTTGGGACTGGCTGTCTTCATCACACCTCCCAAGACTGACATATAAGACAGGGAAAGAGATATTTTGTATATTGTACAGCACGCTCTTTACAGAGCTACAGAAGAGCTGGGCTGTGATAGCCCCGTGTATTTGAGCCACTCTCAGTGCTAGAGGAGAAAGTTAATGAACCCTTACTGTGCTGAAAATTGATGGAAGCTCTGCAGTACTTTCAGTTTGCATGAAAATCTGTGTGTTGCGTTAGGTGAGAATAGCCGAGCAGGACAAGAAGTCTTGCAGTATCCACTATCCTGTAGTGGTGAAAGCCTAGCTGGCCATGTCCTCCTTTTCCAGATCTATGGCTAAATGGGACAAACCCACAACTTGTTACTGAGTTTTCATCAATGTCATCTAGATAGCCCTCTTTGAATTATTCATATACTAATGCAGGAGTGTGCAGCAGAGCTTATTGTGTGTATTATTCTCTTTCAAACTATGAAGGAGGCTTTGACTTCAATAAACAAATCAGGGGGCGAAAGCATCTGATGGTGTTAGTGACACAGAGACCACAGGCCAGAACACAACCAGAAGACTCAACTGAGGGCTTACCAAATGTGATGACAGAGAAAGGCTTCAAGACTGATCTGTTGTGCTGGAGGATTTTTATGTAATGCAAGTAGGTAATTCAAAAACAAGGCACTTATGGAAACAGCTTAAGATCTCTTTATAAAATGGCACTTAACACGTACACCATCTTCAGCTGCTGTCCTAATCCAGATTGTTTCCGTGTGTGGTAATGAACCACTGCATTCACTGTGGAATACAATACAAAACCCAGCAGAAATGACAAAATAGTAGGAATAACATCATTAATGCAGATAACCATTCTCTGGCTGAGATGGGAACCTGCCAGCAGTAGTGCAGAAGGCTGGTGCTTCTCTGCAGTGAAAGGTTTTCAGCCCACATTGCACACGTGTGACTGGGGATTTACTGGTCCTATTTCAAACCTCATTATTTTCTCTGCTAGCTTGTATTTCCTATGGAGCTAATATATTTGTGTTAAAGTACTTGATTAGTGCTGTAGTTGAACCAACTGCAGAATAAGCATGGATAGGAATAAACATGAGCAAACCCTGCATGCTCCCTTCTGGACATTTGGAGGTTCTTGCTTGTCATCTCAGCTTGGTAGAGGTTATCTTGGTTAGACAGGATCACTGACCTGAAGTGTAACACAGATGTCTCATGCCATGAAACTCAGAGGGTGGTTTGACCCTCTCAAAACCAGGTTTTACAGCTCATCCCAGCAGATCTGACGCTGGGGAGCAGGCATGACCCTGACCCTGACAGCAGCACTGCCCTGTATTCTGAATTGTTTGTATCAACAGTTAGATTCGATGCTGCTGAACTCTGTAGCTTTAGTCTCTATGGACACTTGATCAACTAAAACAGAAGTCAGAAATGCTGCTATGGGCCTGTTTTAATGTCTACCAGCAGTAGCACCCATGATCCTAAAAGACAATGACAACATTTGTCCCTGTTTCTTGATGCCATATTAAAAAGTATTTATGAGCTCTGAATGGGTTTGCTAGTGGTCCTCCAAAGCTGTCGATGCCCAGGAATGCAAACATTTTGGAATAGCTGTCCTGTGGAGTATTTCTGGTCTTTAATTTGTTACTTGAGATACAGACATGTAAGACAGATGTTCAGTTTTCCTGTCTGTCATAAGCTGTTGATGAAGTTGTCCAATTCCAGTCCCAATAAGGAAGCTGGTTTCCTGTCCTGGGCAGGCTGTAATGAGGCTACAGAAAGAGTTGTAGCTGAATTCTTAAAAACCATTTGTTTGAATATTACTCTCCACAGCAGGATGAGAGCTCAGGAGGAGTGACTGACTCTGAGCAAAGGCAGAAAAACGCATGTGAAGGTTTCTGCATGAGCTGTGGAGACAGCTTCTTTTTCTTCTTTCTTGAGGAAAGAAAACACTGCTCTGTTTTACTGCATGCATCATTGCAAAAGTCGAGATGGATGTAGTAAATTCCTTTAAAATAACTCATTTGATGGTTACAGAAATTCTTACAGCAGATCCAACCACAGTTCTGTCTGCCTGCCAGTGTCTTATTTCTTAGGATATTATAAAAGGTTTGACTATAAAGCTTAGTGTTTGTGGAACATGGAGATAAGCTTCTTCCATCACCACCACCACCCCCCACCCCCCCCCCGTAGATGGTGGCTTACGCCAAGGGATTTTCAGGCTCATATTCCATCAGACATCAGGATGTGTCGTTTGTTCAGTAATCTCCTTTGAGTGGGGATGCTCCTGTATCTGGAGATGCTTGCCCATTTATTTTCTCTTTAATTCTGCTGTTTAAATATTCAAATTGATCCGTCACATCCCTGCTTGGCTTGCATTGATGCATCTGACTTTTCAGGATGCTTCCCAAATGACGTACTGATGGGTTTTGTAACAGTAATACTATGATCCAGGGACTCCGGAGATAGGGGTAGGGTCTAAAATTGTTTGTGCTTGCTGTCATATAGAAAGTTTTCTAAGGTAAGAGATGTGAGAGTCCAGATATTATGATGGGCAATTGATAAGAATACACTGACCTGTCAATTAGAAAGCCATGGAGAAACAGTCCCCGAGTGTTAGAGAGCAAAATTTCCTGAAGAGCCGCACCACAGGACTTACAGCTGCTCATGAGATACGCTATTGCCATTGACTGAGTTATTTCTGTCCACGTGTGCCAACCGCTAGTTAAAGTTTGTTCTCAGCTGTGTTACTTCATCTTTGAGGATGTTTTTTTCTTGATGATACAAGTGGTCTGAATGTATTTTTTGTCCTTACCCCCATTAATACTCCAAAGACTGCAATGAGCTGTTCTGGTCTCACCAACCCCTGGAAGCATCATATTACCTTAGCAGAGAGTGTCAGGCATTTGGGAGACCTCCATGTGCCTACAAGGCGGATGCTGAGACTAGCACATTGCTCCTATCTGAAAACTATGAGGAGGCTCCCAGCTGAAATTTAACCAGTTGAGAGGCTTCACTGTCTCCCTTTGAGGTAGATTCACATTCAAAATAATGTTTACTTTTTTACTTTTTATTACTTTATGATTTATTATTACATTTTATTACATTTATGAATTTTAATTGAGGCAGCAGAAAATATTAGAAAGGTTCATTATAGCAAAGTGTAACCCATCTATTGTGAATGGCAGATCTTTCCTCGGGGGGTGGGGAGAGGACTAGCTGCTGGTTTCTTTCTTCTTTCTCATTTCTTATCCTAGCTTAGCAAACAGATGAGGCAAGGACATGCCACAGGGTGAGACTTTCCAGATTGCCTGGAACGCTGTCATTTTGGGGCAAGTTGTTTCCTGGGTATGAAAGGAAGCACGAGTATCTGATGACAAATGCAAATGCAGGTTAGGGAGAACGGTGAAGCTGGAAGAGTGAATCTCTAAAGAGATCAGCGAGCATGCAGCCCGTGTGCTAGAGAGCAAGTTCTGAAATCAAATCAGCCATGTTACTCGCCTCGCTTCCCTTCATCACTGGCCTGCTCCAACTCAATGGAAAAAATGCAAGTCCATCTGCTGACACAACCCAGTTGGCTCTGCTCGTGCCGCTGATTGGGCCAGCAGCTGCAGGCAGGGAGGAACCTGTGGTGTTCAGTCACAAGCCATATGCCGGCAGCAGTGAGGATTAGCTCTGCTCCTGGCCGGAAAGGTCCTAGCGTGGTTCCCAGGCTGAGTTCGCCATATGTGATTCACGTGATTGTCCTGAGGGTGACATGAAGTGGAAAGTTCATATTCAAGTGAAAGTTGGTTTGTGTTTCTTCATCCTGTTTAATGCAAGGCAGATGCAGAGGAGAGCGTGAGGTTGCTGTGCTGGGGGATGATGTGACAGGCTGCAGAAAAGCCCCATAGGTTTTGCTAATTCCTTCTCCTTCCCCTGAATTTTCCGCTGTTTCCTGATGAGAGTTGCATGTGTGAAAGAACACACTTGGACCACCTGTTAGACGCCTTTCCCCATTCAGTCACAGTTTTTACCATCTCTTAAAGGCTTTTTTATTTTGAGAAAAGCCAGAAACTTGAACAGTAGTTTTCTCCTTTGGAGAGGTAGGGACAGCTCTCTAACATGGCACATGAAGGAAGAAAGAAGGCAAGAAAGAAAGAAAAACACGGATGGAGACCCCTCTGGACTCCACTCTGAGCAAGTGTGAAGTATTACAGGATTATAAGTTTTTATTTAAAGGTGAGTGTGCTAACAAGCTAATTTAGCTTGTGGTTTGCCTTACTGCAGAGTGATTTTGGAAACGACATCTTCCATAGAAGGATCATGTCACATATAGAATTGCCACTGCTACTGTAAAAGGTTTCGAGACTAATGCTGTTAATTGCAAGAAGAAAATTTAATGAGCTCTTATGTGTCCCAGGAGGTTAGTAGCATGGCCAACTAAACAGCCGTAAGGAGAGTGGTCTGATGGGCTGAAGGGGCTAATGTACCACAGGTAGAAATAGGAATATTTGGCGTATTTTGATCTTTGGATATGGGAGAACAGCTCATTTATTTCTCATTTAGCTTACGTACTGCTGTAAGTTAGAAGCAGGGACAAGGAAATAGCATTTTTGTATCTGTGGTCACTTTTGAATAATGTGAAATATGGGAAAGATCAATAATTTTGCTATCTGGATCTAAAGCACACAAACTTTTGGTTTAGGAAAGTGCAAAACTTCCTGTTGAAAAGCTTTGGTTTAACAAGGATGGATCAGGAATGGGAGGAGATCTGCTGAGGTAACTCCTCAAATATTAAGCTAAGGATGTGAAGGTTTTGTATTGACTTTTGCCCTTGCACTGGGAGTCCCAGCAGAGCCCGTGGCACAGGTCAGCACTTCTATGCATTTGGAGCAGTGGTTTAGTGCTGAATGATGAATTTCGTTTGCGTTGACTGTTTTTGAGCAGGCAGATAGCTGACTTGGGCAATAATATTAGCCCAAATAACATTATTTTGCCTTGAAATCTCGACTGTCCTTAAGAGGCAGATAATTTGAACAGGGACAAATTCCTCAGGGGCTGAAGACTATTTGAGTGTGCATTTTAGGAAACTGTTAAGCTTTCACTGGGTAATGCTTGTTGCCTTCCAGGGCAAGGGTTCGCTATGTAAATGTCAACTCCTCTTGGTCTTCCTGAGCGTGCCATGTGTATTCTGCAGTTTGCTTTATTATACTGTAACCCTCTCCTGGTAGGATCCCATGGCGTTTCACTGTGCAGAAACAGGATTTTTGTGCTGATATGTGAAAAGACTGAGAACATGTGGCATAAACATCAACCGATACTGTTTACCATCCGCACTTGCTACGCGTAATGCAACAAGACCAGCTCCTGGCGGCCACGTGATCCGCCTTCCAGTCCTCCATTTGGGCTGGGCTGGAGTGAGGGATTTTTTCATTCCCAAAGTTGTGACTTTGTGGAAGGAAGCTTGTGAATAACCAGGGTGCAGAGAGCAGGTAGAATGTCAGCGGGATGTTACCAAGCAGTATGTGCTCAACGCTGACATCGGCTCCTAGCCGCACTTCCTCCATTCCAACTCGCTGCTCCGGGCAGCCATACACGTTGCAAGAAGGTAAGATGTCCCCCACCGCTGCGCCGAAACGCCTGTTAGCCCAGTCTCCAGCAATGACGGGTGCTAATCTGCCAAGCAGAATATCTTAGCGATCTTTAGAACACTATCTTGAGGTACAGCTCTTTCTGTTGCGAAGGGAAAAGGCAGGCGTGTGCAGTGCTGGCGGTAACCGCTAACCGGGATCTCAAATCAACGGTACGATCTGGTGTGTGCTCTAGCTCCTTATAGTGCTTAGCTTTTTGTAATACCAGGGCTTTTCTACTTTAAAAGACATTCCGTGCCAAATTGTATCCTATTGATTTACCATGGTTAACCACCCTGTAATAACTCTCATCATCTGTGTGAGTAGATACAAAGCAGAAGTACATTAATGTCATTTATAACCAATGGGCAGAGAATTATTTGAAAACATGAAAGAAGTCAAAATACCAAAATATTTCAAAGACAGTTGAATTTGTAAATGCTGTCATTAGAGTGTGAATAGAGTTCCTTGGAGTAAAATCAATTAGAAAGAATCAGAGCAACATTATTAGTGGGGGTATTTTGTTTGCATTTTGTTTGGTTTTAATAACTGAGACTGTACTTTAAGACAGCTTTTTAATTTCTTTTCCTCAGAAGTAAAGCCTAGGAAACAAGTTAATTTTAAAGAAAATAATTATATATTTAAAAAATATAGTGGTCATAACTCTTAGACATCTTTTCATACAGAGAACTCTTGGCCCCAGAGTGGTACTTTGCAATTAAAAGACAGGTCAGTAACACAAGGTGTAGCATCTACTATGCAGGGCAGCGGAATGAATTAAAACCTGTTCTTCCTTAGTTGTACAAGCTGTTTAGATACACAGATTGTGGCTACTGAGCAGTGTACGTTATAGTGAACATGGACAAGCCAGCAAGCAAATATTAAGAGGAAATAATGCACTGCTTGAACAAAAAGTAATGGCTGGCCGTCTGCCTTGACAGTTTTGTCAGGAGGACTGGGCAAATGCCCAGCAGAGTGTTGTGGATGGGTTAATATCTTCACACTTTTCCCTTCCTTACAGCTGCCCCATGCAGTGCTCTGAAACCTGATATTTTTTCATCAAAAACTGATTTGTATTTTGCATCTTAGTATACTCATCAATTTTACCGTGGAGAGCTTGGAGCGTATTAACTGTCAGTTACCCCTAATTAATAGTGAAGGCAGACAAAAAGGGAGAACAAAATAATTGACGCTATTTAATATAAAATGCCTCTCCCAATTTTGCTTCCTTTGTGGAAAAATCTTTTGGTCCCTGTTCAAGATTTAAGCACCAGCCTGTTTCATGTTTTGTTTCACAAGGTTGATTGAATGGCAGTTTATTATTCAAGACAATAAATTAAACTTCTCAAAGGCAAAGAGTTCCAGCAGTTCTGGCATGGGCTGTTTTCTGCCAGAAGGAACATGCTCAGATCTGATTCATACCAACTGTTGCCCTTTAACATAAGAAAAATAAATAAAACCTCCTAAATGTCTTTCAAAATTTGCATTAAAATTTCTTTAGCGTACAATTTGGGATGCATTAAATTAAAAAGTGAGCAACATTCATTGCAAAATAGATAATGAAAGCTTCTAGGCTAGAATACACTATAACTTACTTCCATATAACAGTATGAATATTATGACCTAGTATTAAAAGCTTATTTCAAAGAGATCCTGAAAAAAGAGTAATCTTCTTTGATGTCTTATGTTTAAATTAAATATAACTGAAAAGGGATACAGGAGCACTGCTCTTGCTACACTGAAATCAGGAAAGGCTTTGCAGCACGTTTCAGTAACAGCTGAATTAGATCTGGGTTTCATAAGATTCATATATAATTTATGTACACCAGTAATGCATGTGGGTATGTAAACAATGGGAGTTTATAACACTGCTGTGTTTTTAAAATATACATTAAAAGGAAAACTGAAAAATAGGCCTAAGTATACAGTAACGTAATATATGGCATCAGAAATCCACAGAGGTTCTGGTTTTCTAATCAGAAATCTGATTTAAAAAAATAAGTAAAGCTTTGTTTTCTTTTTTCCTTTTTATTTTAAAATATTACTTTAAATTGCCTACTTTTAGATACTAGCAGTAAAGAGAAAGTAAATCATATTGGCCCCTTTGGATAGGCGCTGTTCCAGCGTTTCTTCTTGCGCGCTCTTGTGCTATGGTGGTTAGTAACACATGGCATTTAAACAGCTTTTAGTGGAGGTGGTGATACTAGAGTAATTATGAAATGATTGTGATGCTCCTGGGTGACTTTTACTCCCAAGCTGTTGCTTTTCAGCTGACCTAAGGGTACAAACAGAAGAGCTTAGTTTTGCATGCGGTTGCTGCAGCCTGTGCCATTACCGCTATGAATGCCGACTTGTGTTCTCCTGGAAACTTAATTTACCAATACATGTTTTTGTTAAGCTTTGCAAATATATCATTGGGACAAATATTTGAAAATAAAAGGATAAAAAAGGTGAGTTTAGTATTTTTGCTGTTTTTCTTTTTTCCCCTACAAAAATGGGAACCCTTTCTTTGAGCATAAATGAAGCTACTTAGAAATAAACCCCCTTCTAAGCGCTTTACTCTTTCCACAGTTATATGTCATTTTCCTGTCTACAAACTGAAGATACTACCTTTCGAGTAGAGCTTTTATATTGTCTTATATGGTTGTGAAATAGAAATGGCTTATTCAAATGAGGAATTATCTGCCTACCGCATTATGCTTCCTACTTTCAATGCACAAATCAAAATGGCTGTGCCTCCAGGCAGTGTGAGGTATTGATACACTCAAACTTCTTATTTTTGTAGTTGTTAACAGCACCATGCAGAAAACACATTAGCAGAAGGTTCAGTGAGATATTGCTGTAATATCTTTCCTAGTAAGTACTATATGCTGAGGATTATTTTCCAGTTGGGCATTTGTGTGTTTGTGCAAAAAGCCTTTGAAGGGTTTCCGACTTTTTCTTTTTTTCAAAGGCTGCATTTTCTGTCTTTTTACTTAAAATATAAACTTTTCAGATCATTTCTCTGCAGATTTCTTCATTTTTGAGGGAAGGTTGGGAGCAGCACGGAACCATGCAATAGAGCGGCAACTGCAGCTCCTGAAGCAGGGGCGCATTTGCTGGAGCCGCTCGCGCCATTCCTGCCAAGGTTACCAACCTCTGCCAGCATTAATCCCTGTTCTGAACTCTTTGGTCACCTTATAGACTAGCGGTCCTGTCCATACTACCTTCTATCCTGCTTTTTCTGTCCCAAAAGGCCTCCTGTGCCCCTCAGCCTCTAGCCAAGCCCCCAGGGCTGTGCTGTGCACTGCCAGGGTCTTGAGGCATGACCACATGGCACTCTGGCACTATTGTCTGTCAGGGCAATGTGGTTATTGGGGACCCCCAATACCTCTTCTTGCAGGATCCCATTTGGGATACTGGTTGGCAGGGATGATCTAGCTTGAGGATTTCACACCATAAAGGGTATTAGAAGCCTAGATGATGAGAGCTGTTGCAGGAAGGGTGCTGGGAGGCAGGCACGGGCAGCATGGCACTGCCAGGCAGTTGCAGATTGTTCTGAAAGCTCCTTAAAACTGTGACACGATTTCTCTGCTAATTTAGATCTTTGCAACATGTTACAGAGGGCACTGGTCTGGTGCTACAGCTATTTCCAACAGTTTTTAGCATACATTTAAGACACAGTTTTAAAAATACGTTTCCTTAGTAAATTAAAGGTGACATTTCCTTGGGAAGCAATTGCAGATAGGTGGTTGTGGTGTAGCAAAAGGGATTTGTATGGCTGCCTGTTGAAATTTAAAATGTAGACCAGTGTACCCATGTGCACACTAAAACTCAGATGCATTCCTGTCATACTGTGGCACATTGTCAAAGCCAAGCAACATTTAAATGTCATGAATCAAAATGATAACTGTCCCAACATCTGAAAATTGTTATCTGTAACTGTGGTATAAGCCCTGTATGCAATCTGGAGTTCCACACAATATAAGAAATTGTATTTCCAGGGTGAAATATACACTGAGTAACTGGGAGAAAGTGTGATGGCCAGTGAAGGCCTTGGTGATAACCTGGTTTTTGTTGTTGTTGCAGTGTAAATACAAACTATTGTCCATGGCTTTGGGTTCAGCAGTTGGAAGCAGCTTAATCAAATGGAAGCAAATGTTG
>JASSUY010008042.1:25106-38760 GCA_032466535.1 Forpus xanthops | reverse complement strand
TTCCTCAGATCCAATCTAAACTTTCCCTGTTTAAGTTTGAACCCATTACCCCTTGTCCTATCACTACAGTCCCTAAGGAAGAGACCCTCCCAAGCATCCCTATAGGCCCCTTTCAGATATTGGAAGGCTGCTACGAGGTCTTCATGCAGCCTTCTCTTCTCCAGGCTGAACAACCCCAACTTCCTCAGCCTATCTTCATACGGGAGGTCCTCCAGCCCCCCTGATCATCCTCATGGACCTCCTCTGGACTTGTTCTAACAGTTCCATGTCTCCTTTTTATGTTGAGGCCACCAGAACTGCACACAATACTCCAAGGGAGGTCTCACAAGAGCAGAGTAGAGGGGCAAAATCACCTCCCTCGACCTATTGGTCATATTCCTTTTTATGCAGCCCAGGATATGGTTGGCTTTCTGGGCTACAAGCGCACACTGCCAGCTCATGTTCATTTTCTCACTGACCAACATCCCCAAGTACTTCTCCACAGAGCTGCTCTGAATCTCTTCTCTGCCCAAACTGTAGCTGTGCCTGGCATTGTCCTCACTCATGTGTAGGACCTTGCACTTGTCATGGTTAAACTTCATCACGTTGGCATCAGCCCACCTCTCAAGCGTGTCAAGATCCCTCTGGATGACATTCCTTCCCTCCAATGTATCAACCGAGCCACAGAGCTTCATGTCATCAGCAAACTTGCTGAGGGCGCAAACAATCCCATTGTCCATGTCACTGAAAAAGATGTTGAAGAAGAACGGTCCCAACACTGATCCCTGAGGGACATCACTTGTTACTGGCCTCCAGATGGACATTGAGCCATTGACCACAATAATTTGCGTGCAGCCATCCAGCCAGTCCTTTTTCCACTGAGTGGTTCACCTATCAAATTGATGTCTCTCCAACTTAGAAACAAGGATGTCATGTGAGACAGTGTTGAATGCTTTGCACAAGTCCAGGTAGATGACATCAACTGCTCTACCCATCTCCGTCATTTCCGTAGCCCCATCATAGAAGGCCACCAGATTGGTCAGGCAGGATTTCCCCTTAGTGAAGCCATGCTGGCTGTCACCAAGCACCTTGCTGTTTTTCATGTGCCTCAGCATGCCTTCCAGGACAATTCGCTCCATGATTTTGCCAGGCACAGAGGTGAGGCTGACTGATTGCCATGATTTTTCAAATATGATGGACAGTGGCGTAGCAACTTCATCTGCCAGCTCCTTCAGGACCTGCAGATAGATTTCATCAGATCCCATGGACTTGTATGTGTTCAGGTTCCTAAGATGGTCTCGAACCAGCTCTTCTCCTGCAGTGGGCCCAAGGTCTTCATTCTCACTGTCCCTGCATCTGCCTTCCAAGACTTGGGTGATATGGTCAGAACATTTTCCAGTGAAGACTGAGGCAAAGAAATCATTAAGAACCTCAGCCTTCTCCATATCCATGGTAGCCAGTTCTCTTGATAGCTTCTGAATAGGGTAGACGTTGTCCCTAGCCTGTCTTTTATTTGCAATGTACCTATAGAATCTTTTCCTGTTATCCTTAACATCCCTAGTCAAGTTTAATTCTAAGTGGGCCATAGCTTTCCTAACCTGGTCCCTAGCTTCCCAGATAACACCCTAACCCAGGACACCTGTCCTTGCTTCCACCTTTTATAAGCCTCTTTTTTCCTTCGACTTTTCCTCAGTATCTCCTTATCCATCCAAGGAGGTCTCCTGGCCTTCCTGCAGTACTTCCTTCTAGTAGGGATGTATTACTCCTGAGCTTGCAGCAGGTGATCCTTGAATATCAACCAACAGTCTTAGGCCCCCCCGTCTTTTCGGCTATATCCCATGGAATCTTACTTATCAGGTTCCTGAAGAGGCCAAAGTCTGCTCTCTTGAAGTCCAGGGCAGTGAGCTTGCTGCATGCCCTTCTCACCTTCCTGAGGATCTCAAATTCAACCATCTCATGATCACTGTAATCAAGGCTACACTGGAGCGTCACATTTCCAAGCAGCCCTTCCCTGTTGGTGAGGACGAGGTCAAGCATGATACTGTTCCTTGTCGGCTCCTCTATTACTTGCAGAAGGAAGTTGTCTTCCACACAAGTGAGGAACTTCCTGGATTGCTTATGCCAAGCTGTGCCATCCGTCCAACAGATATCAGGGTGGTTGAAGTCCCCCATGAGAACAAGGAAATAAATATTGCAATTCACAGTTCTGGAGTTCTGATGACTTCAGTAATTTATGTATTAAGCTTAGGAGTGGTGTAATTCTTTGCAGGATTGGGACCTAATATTAAAATCTCTTCAGGACAGAGGCTGTTCCTTCCTGTGTTTTTATACCAGAGCCCCAGCCTTTATTGCAGCTTTTATGAGACACTATAATTCAAAACTTCACTTCCCTAGATTGCTACATTTTTTTTCTTCTCACCTTTGCATTTCTCTTCACATGCTCTGCACAATCTACAATGAATACAAAAGACCATGTTTGACAAAATAAAGGAAAATGAAAAAACACCCTTTGCAGTTTCTGCCTGTATTGCCATTGATCCAATGACATTCTTTTGCATCCATCCCTCCAGATTTATTCTTGAAAAAATGATAACCAGTCAGAAGAGTTATCACCTTGTCTCCTTGTGGAAATGCATTGCCATCTGTGCCACAATTCATACAGCAAATATCAAGGCCAGCAGCGGGGTATCTGTGAAACCAAGAGGTAGATGTACTTTACCCAATGATGAAACAAAATACACAATAAAATCCCATTATGTGTTTCTTGCCAAGATTGTTTTTGGGGTTCTGTTGTCTAATAATATTTTTCCAAAAGTAATTAGTCCACATTGTTCACACATGCATAATAAATAGACAAAAAATGTTCTTTCTAATTGCTGCTATTCATCCCCAACCAGCATTATATATCAATGTGTTTCAGCAGTGTGCTATATGTTGAACATTTGTTTCAGATAGAAATAGCTAAACCAAAATCAAAGGGAAGTGTTGTGTCTTTGATGTAGTTCCATACATTTGTTATGCTGCAAGGGCTAAGGCTGCTAGACTCAGCTGATGTCTACGGATTGGTTAAATCCTCTTTTAGACTTTGTGGGAGGAACAATTAAATCCCTGTAGAAATGCTTTAGAGATGCTATGTATTTTGAGCTATTCAGTTGTCTGTTCCTTTTATGATTCTGGTAGGCAGCAGGCCTAAAAATATAGCTGAGACCAAGATCCAGAAATGAGACAAAGTGAGATCAGACAAAGCCCCATAGTTGATATCTGTGTCAAACTGAGGTACCCAAGCAAGAAGACTTCTCAATCCTCTTTTCATTCTGTGATGAAAATAACAGTGTGTGCTGTCTTTGAATGAACTGTCACTGCCACTCAGATATTCAGGTATTAATAAATACCTGATATTACAGATTATTTCAGACACACTAGGTTTTTAAACATACTAAACCTGTAACTACATCACTGCTGACCTAAGATTGTTACAGAATATGACCAAAATATTTGCCAGCTCATTTCTGTCATAGCACACATGAACAGAAGAAATCTGGGCAGAAGAAATCTGAAGCTTGAGAACCTGTAATCTCTTCAAAGGCAAACAAGCTCCTGTCACACATCATTATGAGGTGTAAAAAAACCCACTCAACCAAAATAAAACCCAAAAGCAAACAAACAAAAACCCCACAAATCAACAAAACCCCCAGCAATATGTGTAGGCTTTCCTAGAGGAAAAAAATAATAGTTCACACAAGCGGCATAATTGTATATAATATATAGCCACAGGAAATAACTACTTTACCATGTTCAGCCATTCAGAAAGGAGAAAATAGAAGTCACTTAAGCTAATCCTTTTTAGACTTTCACAGACTGCCTCCTGATACAGCAGCTCTGGTTTTGTAGTCCCAGCTGTGAGAGCTGCTAAACTACCTCTTTGAAAGCTGGTTTTAATTCGGACGCATGGAGCCTGTGCACACTATTACAAATGGAAAATGTCCTTCCCACCCAGTGCTGTGTTCAGCTTTCAGATGGCTGATAGTATTTTGCTCCAACGTGAAAAACACTTGTGTTTCCCTAGAAAGGAACACCACAGGGGTATTTAAATAATGAATGATTTAGTTCAAATTGATTAGGCTCCCTTGTTCATCCTGAAAAATAACACTAGAATTATGGGGAAACTTAAGCAGAGAAGCTACACAGCAAAACAGAAAGAAAAATAAAAATATATTAAAAAAATACATATTATGGAGCTATTAGGCAATTGACAATGGATATGAATAATTTGAGGGGGCTAATATATAAAACCATGATTTAACTTTTGGTTTGGTTTGGACTTGGAGTAACCATAAGACTACTCAAGACTCCTTCCATACCAGAATTAGATGCAACAAAATCATAGGGTGTTTGAAGGCACAAGTTTTAAGAAAGAGCAAGTCATTATGAACAGTAATTGCATTACTATAATTAGTTTTATTGATGTCAACAGGGCTAGCAAGGAGGTAAAGCTTTCACTAGTAATGGCAGCAAGCTTAGATGAAAAGTAAATAAAGCAAGTGGAGATATGAAAGTTCATTGGGGTTTAACTTCCCAGCACTCAACTCCCACGGAAAGTCACACATTATCTAAACTAGTGGTGAATACAGGGCACTGCAGACACCTTTTACTTTGTTAGACAGTCCTCTGTGTACAGTGTAACATCCCACATTATAGACCAGAGAAAGATAACAGGTTTTGACTTTTCAGAGGTGAAATCCTGGCCCTGATAACATTTACCTGAAAATCATCTCCTGCCAACACCTACCTTAAACTGCCCCTTCAAAATGTCTCCAGACAAGCTGTCTAGCCAAAACTTTGCTTGAACCATATTACAACATATCATGTTCCTTTAAAGTCAAAGCATTAACTGAATTTCCCTGAAATACCTGAGTGAAAAAACATAGGCATATTGAGAAAATCCAAAGCACTTTGTTTTGACCTAACAGAAGGAAGCATTTCTATTATTCTTTTTGAAGACTTTGTGTTGAGGGCAACACACAGTAAAACCTTAAAAGTAAAAATTAAAACTTTTAAATTTAGTGAAATACATTAAATGATCCTTGGAAGAAGTGGAGGACAATTGGAGGGCATAGAAGTGTGGTTTTCTGTTATTTTGGTGTTTTCTGGAATGGGGAGAAGCATATCATAGTGCTTCATAACTTGTAAAATTACAAAAGTATGTGGCAAATGGGTTAAATGGATTCATCAAATGGAGCTGGTTTTGGTGTTTAAGAATCTTACCTAGACAATCAATACACATTTCCTTCTGACAACTCTTTCATTAGAGATTGCAACTGCTTTTGCACCAGGGCAATGTTACCTATGAATGCGTTAATCACTGAAGCATTTCTGCTGCTCAGGCATAGCTTGTTAGGAGCATGAGGATCCTGGCCTCCAGTCCATGGAAAATCCTGCCAGGGTTTGTAGCTTTCTCCATGAATTTCATACATTCAAAGCCAGAAATCACTGAGAAACACTGCCAGGAGCTCAGTGGGTATCAGCTTGAAGCTCTAGATTGCCAAGAGTTTTTATTTTTTATATTGTAGTTTTAAAAGGGAAAATTATTATCTCCTACTTTTAAGCCAGGATTATTTTTTTTTCATTAATGTTTTTAAGCAGCCTTTTTAAAAAACAAAACAAAAAAACAAACAACAACAAAAAAAAACCCACAAAAAAAAAACAATCCAATCAACTATTGTGGAGGAAAGTTATTTTTGCAAAAGAAGTTAAAAAAGAATCTAAGTGTATGTGGTATAACAACTTATAATAAAATAAAAAAGTGATCTTGAATGGGAACAGTTGGTCATAACAGCCACATGCTTTCTCAGTAGTGACAAGCCTGGTCTGATAAAAAATCCAATGATCCACGGTATCATTGCAACTTTAAACTTAAAGAACTTGAAACTTTAAACTTAAAGCAGCTGGGAAGGCAACTGCAACATGAAATAACATGCAAGAGAAGATCAACCTTCCTCCCTTAAGAGGCTTTATTTAGGTGATGTGGGGGAAGCACCCCTTGAGAGGTTAATACAGGCTTCAGTGCATTTATCACTTTGAAGAAATTTTCACTTTTAATTTTCTAACTCAAGAGATGCAACTTTTTAAAAGCTGTGGATGTTCTTGCTTATCTATCTGCTCTGCTACATATTTCACACAGAAGTTTTGACCTTGCTACAACTGCAAATCCTTTAAACCATATGAAACTCAAGTGTTAATTCATACTGCATGATCTGAAAGCAAAACTAGTTCACAAATGGTGAGGAAGATCCATCAGATTCTGGATTCATATGATCTCTACTAACTAACGCACACTAAGATTACTGTTTTTCTTGCTTGTGGAAAGCACAAAGCAGCCTCAATATGTGCATGTACAGCAGAGAAAAACTTCTAACAGCAAGTTGCCCCATGTATTAAAACTGCCACAACCATCACCCGTCTACTGCTTCCTATAAAGAAGCAGTAACATTTCTGTCTCTCCTTCCTACACCTATTTTTTTTCCCCATGGCCACATCAAAGAACAAGTCAATACTTTAAGCATCACCTACTGCAAAGAATATCTTTCCAAACATGGAGCAATCCCATTATGAGTATTTACAAGCTAGAGCTTCTTGTGGTTATTATAACACATTCTACTTGGCAAGTGGGCTGCCTCAGGACAACCTGATCACAAGTCATTAATACCTATTTCCCTCGAGTCCAAATTCAGATATCATCATCTTGAATTAAGAGGATATTAAAGGTAGCCCTAGCATCATAATATAACTCAGACTGAGGGGACCCTCAAGAACTCACTATGATTATATCTGCTCCCAAAAGAAGGGCTAGTTTCACTGTTGGATGAAATTGCTCAGGTTTGTTCCAGTTAAGTTTTGAACTTCTCTGAGAACGAAGAAGATTATATGTATGCTTACAGCAGATCCTAATAAAGTACAAAACAGTGTAGAAACAACTGAGGGATTTTAATCAGAATTTATAGCTCAGACTGTCTTTTTTATGCAGTAGTTTTGATTATAAGACCTGACTATCCCATACTTTCAGATGTCTCCATTGCCTTTTCAGTGATTAACTGTGTGTTTTAAGTTTTTCAGGTTGACATCTGCTGTTTTGAAACAGTATACAAAAAGTAAACTGGAGAATTTCATTCTGTCTTGAGCCTCCAAAACTACATACATCTGTAATAATCTTGAGAGATTTTCTCTATTTAGTTTTTTCCAAAATTAAAGATTTACTACTATTGCATGTATCAAAGGTTCCTCTTTTCCTTTTACAACTAATCATGAATTGGGGAAATCTGGTAAGAGTTGGTTTCTGTTATGATCATTCTTTGTAGAGTTATTTTGTAGCCAAAGAAAGACAAAATGTCTGCCATGCCACAATCTGTTTTCCAGAAAGTGGAAGAAAGTTCGATTGAAGCTGCATAGAAATGATCCTATTATATGTGAAGCATTTAGAGCACACTGGCTTCCTAACAATTAGAAAGCTTTATGTGTTTCATTCACAGCTTATATAAAAATTCTCAATAGACTATTTGCCCTCTCCCTTCCCCACAGAAAGTCTGAAAAGACATCAGTAAGGATCCTTTATGACATGTAATTTATTCTCTTGAAATTACCTGCAATTCCTTAGTAAAAGAGATGTTTTTACATGAATTATCTCTCTCCAGTTACAAACTCTTTCATCATGTGCTGGCTCTGCAAGAGCACCAACACAACTTTTCCTACTTAGGAAAAAAAGGCAATGCATTCTTTTTCTCATAGCAATTTGATTCTGTTTTTGAATACACAAGTCAGCCTTGTGAACTGTATTCAGAATTCAGGTAGAAGCGCTTCGGTTTACAGTCCTGCGTAATAATGCCTTTGAAGACTACATTAGTGTGGAAATAGGGAGATGCTGGTGATCTCTCTCCCATAGCGCAGTTAATTACATGGTCGTCTTGAACTCTGAAGTCACTTAACTGTCGTTGCTGCAACTATTGTGTTGCAGTATTTCATTTGGAACAAAATGGCAGCATGAAAGAAAACTGACAAATACGGTGTTCAAGGCTTCTTCTACTTTCTAGGAATGTGTTTAAAATGTAAGCTTCTGTCAACCCCAATGAGGTGTTCATAAACTCAGGAGGCACAGTCACCTGTTACAATACTGTTAATAGAAAGCATTACGAAATGTAGCAAGATTAAATAGAGGGAGTATTTAAAACACAGCTCCAGCAGGACAGAGAACATACAAGAGGTGTCAGAATTGTCCACGAGACAGCCTGAGGACCCATTTCATTTTCCTCCTAAACTCTACGATACTAAGCAGGACAGCTACTCACAGTGTTATCTTGCAAGTTCTATTTCACACGATATTGTTAGAACTCCCCTGCAAACTAAGCTGTCACGTCATGTAACTGATTGTTGTGGTTGAAGCCCAGACAGTAACTCAGTACCATACAGCCTTCATTCACACCTCCCCTTCCCCTCCTCCCCCCAGCTCCTGGAGGGATGGGGAGGAGAACCAAAAGAATGTTAACTCCCATGGACTGAGATAAGAACAGTTCAGTAACTAAGGTATAACACAAACCACTGCTGCTACCACCAATAATAATAATGATTAGGGAATTAACAAGGGAAGAGAATACGATCACTTACCACCTGCCAAGTGATACCCAGCCTGACCCAGCAGTTATCTAGCCCCCAGTTACTCAAATGTCCCCAGTTTATATAGTGGGCATGATGTGATGTGGTATGGAATACCTCTTTGGCTTGTTTGGGTCAGGTGTCCTCTCTCTGATACCTCCTGGCTTCCCCTCCTCCCTGACAGAGTATGAGAATCCAAATGTCCTTGATCAGAGTAAACATTACTTAGCAGTAACTAAAAACATTATCAACACTGTTCCCAGGCCAAAAGTCAAAAACACAGCACTGCACCAGCTACTAAGAAGGAGAAAAATGACTGCTAATGCTGAACTCAGGACACTGATGATCCCCAAAATATAACATGGCAACTGGATAAAAAGTTTTCCATCCTCAAGACATTTGAAGGAGTTTGCTTGTCTCAAACCATAGCCTGAATACGAAAACATTATAATACAAGGTTAACCTCAACTTCATCCTGATGGAACTATTTATCTGTCACACAAAGATAAGTATATTCTCCATGGACTGCTCTTTTTAAGGGCACATACACAGTCTATTTTCTCACTACAGTAAAAGATGTCTAAATAAATCTCTTACAGGCAAGTAATAGAAATATTTCAGCTCCAGGTGACTACACCAAACATTTCCCAACCTTCACTGGCTTCCCAAGGAAAGCCAGTGAATATCTAGAAGTTTTAGCACTTCTAAAAGAGCCAAATAGGTTTACTAAACACAGTGGTAAGAACCTCAGCATTAGCCCTCAGTTCTAACTTCATGGAATACAAATCCTTCTCATACTTCCTACCACACAAAATGTGGCACACTGTATTATGATTCTTAGTTTTGTTTCCACTAATAGGCAATAATTTTTTCTTGCCTTAAGGTGGCATAAATATTTAAGCTTGTCTTCTGCAATTCCCTGATGCAGGAAAGGCTGAGCAGATTCTCCAAGGACCAGTACTGAAACAGATATTTAATTGTGAGCCATGCTTAGGGATTTCTGAGCCGCATTTTGTTTTTAATACGATTGAGGCTACTACAAGTTTCCTGGGTCTATTTAAATAGAATCATAGAATAGTTAGGGTTGGAAAGGACCTTAAGATCATCTAATTCCAAACCCCCTGCCAGGGGCAGGGACACCTCCCACTAAACCATGCCACCCAAGGATATATCCGACTCGGCCTTGAACACCACCAGCGACGGAACATTCACAACTTCCCGGGGCAGCCCATTCAAATGCGATTGTACAAACTACCACAACCTTGCTTTGACTGCAAACAGTCAACCCTCTATATGTAAAAGGGTTGAACTGCGAACTTCTGGCACAGATATTTTAACTGTAATAGTACTTTCCTGAGTAGGCGGCATTACTACTTTTTCCAAGGAAACTCAGGAATTTTGTCTGTATGTGTCTTTTTGTGCTACTTTCTGAAGACATTGGCAATAAAAGGGTTTCTTTTTGGTGATGTTTTCTTTCATTTTCCATATCAATTTTTTTTGAGATTGACTCAAATGTTAAAGCTAGCTCATGAACATATGAAGGACAATGCAGCGCTTTGATACTGTTATGGATGATAAAATAAATAGGTTTTATTCCACAGTATTAAAGGTATTCCATGTTCTCACAATGCCTACTTAATAGTTTTGGGACTGTGTGTGCGTTTCCCTTAGAAGAGAATAGCAGAATGCACTTCACTTTTTTTTTTTCTCCTCCTGGATCTAATTATTCTCTAATTTAAATGCAAAGGCCAACCCAGGTTGCCCCTGAGACTCTGTGGGACTCTATTAGGATCTTTTACATTAAGACTTTTTATAATAATGATTATAAGATAAAGAGCATCTGGAGTCTAACACAATATTAACACTCTTTCTTAAAGGTGCAACGTAATTTCTGTCAATTTAACATTCAACTTCTCTGTGCTTACACAGCCTAACTTAAGGGAAGAGGATAATTTCTTCCAAATAGTCTGTAAGAGTTATAACAGTATCAGAAAAGCCTAGTGTGGGGATATTTAGTTTTAATATCTAGTTATAACATCCATCAGAGGGGATGTTGTGCATCTTCAGGCTCTCTTTAGTTAAGTCCACACTATTCCATTATCTCCTACATAGAAATTACATATTTCACTATGTAATTCAAAAACCAACATTAAAGGTTTGAAGACAGCTCCAAATGGAACACTTTGCTCCACATGCTGTAACACGGTATTACATTACACTCCTTCATAAAACCTCCACACTAACAAGTGAGACATTGTCTGGAATCGTATTAATTTTTGTTTAGATCTTTGTCTAGACAAAATCTTTGTTGAGATCTTCTACCTGTTCTGATGTCTGATAAAAACTAAACACATACACTAATTCAGGAATCAGGTACCCAGGTAGAACATATGGAAGGTGAGGTTCTTTTTTCATAAATCATATTCCCTAGAGTATAAAACTTACTTCAAGGATCATAATTCGTATTTCAATAACACAGTTTGGGCTTTCACTCTACTGTACTGTGTTTCAATCCAATGGAAGCAGATTTGGCTAGAACAAGAACAATCTCTCTTAATATTTAGTTATTTATTTGGTAAGTTGAAGAAACAAGTAGAATTATGGTAACTTTATGATCTCTTTTTGACATGAATAGCTTACAGGTAAAGAAATAAAACATTAAAAATAGGCAACAAGAGACAAACCAGGGATTTTCATCTGCAGTGTTTAAAGTCCAAAAGTTTCATTGATTTAGACACAATTTGCCTCTTTCTACAATTCTGTTATATACTACATGCACATGTATCTATCTATACACCTACCTAATTAACAGAGACTAGCAGTCCCAAGATTAGATTTTGAAAGATCCAACTTTAAAAAGGGCTTGTAGCACACAGTTTTTACTCTGTAGACAGATGAAAGGGGCTAACTCTATTTCTTATTCTTTTTTCCATGTATAGTACAAACTTTTTGTTACTTTTTTTTGATGAAATATTAAACATATATAAGAAGTAAAGTACCAGGCATATGAAAATGCTTTTTTTTTCCCCCTCATGCTTAAACTATACAACTTTAATAAACTTATTATATTATCTGACTAATACAGCTGCACTGTAACTGTAAGGAAAGTAGCAGGCTAAAAGCCAGCCTGAATTTTCACCTGTGCTGTAGTCTTCACACCTCTACACTGTTATAGCACCAGAAGCTTAGCAAAACCAGAAAAATACCACTAATTACTAAGTACAGTATCCATGTCAGAAAGTAAAGTGTTTTTCGGCTTTACTGCAACTCTGAGATGAGCTCAATAGCCCACAAGCTATATTACAGGAAGAAAGACGCTTTCCAATCTGAGATATAGTTTCAATCTATAATTAATGAACACACAAATGCCTCATTATTTCTGCACAGACTTGCAGAAGGAACATTTTAAGTGCACATTTTTAACCAAGTAGGGCCTTTAGTTAGCTGAATCACAATATGAAGAATCTTTTGTCCCCAGTGTTCTTGAGCTGAAAAAACTTATTGGAGCTTCCCCAACAAAGAAACCAGTCAGTTGAGTACTTAATGCCACAAAAAAACAGTGTCAGTTGGCCCACTGTGCATTTTCTTGATTCTCTTTATGTAAGACTAGCTAATTCACATTGTCTCAGATACATGTCCCAAGTTTACACATGTTCTGTTCAGTAAATAAAAACAGTGACATCCAATTTGATTAATTTCTAATGATACTTTGTGAGGCAGCTTATACACTTCCTGTATGTATGACCTCCTTCACATAAGTGAGGAGGAGCAAGAAAAGTGCTCTCTTAAGAATGCTTTCAAAGGAAAAGAGGGGTAGCACATGACACCAGACTATAATCTATTACTAAAAAAAAAGAAAAAACATTAAGGTCTGTACTAAACACATGACACAAAAAGAAAAAAACCTAATGTCCTGACAATACCTGACCACCATCTAGATGCAGCCATTCTCTGGAGAAATTAATATTGCCTCAAGGCAAACAAGCATGCTCTAACTCATATTGTAGGTATTCTTTTGCTTTCCAAAGGCAGAGCAGGCAGTTAAATGTGACTATACAAAACCAATATCCAAACTTACATTGCTTTTTAAAGAAGAAGGGTAGAATGATCCTCTGGAAAACACCATTTCCGTACCTTTCCAATCCAATTTTTCATGCCATTAGATGTCAAAATGAAGATACTAGTCTTTCAGAAACTGGTTTTATCACGTAACTAAACTAGATTTTGGGATTGTGCAGCAAATGGAACTGTTGGAGTAAGTCAGAAGAGGGGCACAAGGATGATCAGGGGGCTGGAGCATGCTCCATACAAAGGCTAAGAAAGCTGGAGCTGTTCAACCTGGAGAAGAGAAGCTGCAGGGAGACCTCAGAGCAGCCTTCCAGTAACTGAAGGGGGCCTACAAGGATGTCAGAGAACAACACCTCATCAGGGTGTGTGGTGATAAGACAAGGGGTAATGAGTTCAGATGTAAACAGGAGATATTTGGGTTAGACATAAGGAAAAAAATCCTTACTGTGAGGACTGGGAAGCACTGGAACAGGCTGCCCAAGGAAGCTGTGACTGTGCCATCCCTGGAAGTATTCAAGGCTGGGTTAGACAGGGATTTGAGCAACCTGGTCCAGTGGAAAGGGTCTTTGTCATGGTAGGGGGGTGGAACTAGATGACTTTAAGGCCTTTTCTAACCCTAACCATTCTATGATTATATTTTCATTTAAATCACTTTCTTGATAGTATTTTGTGACACTGGAATTTGGTTTTTCGAATGTGCTTTAAGAACAACTGTTTTTTTCATTAGGATATTTACATAAGTCAAATAATGTTTCCTTTTACAATCAAGACACTAGAAAAAGTAATTGCTTTGTGACTTATACTGTACTATTAGAAAAGCTATCAGACTTTAGGAAAATAAACAAGTCTGTTGTTCTCAATAGAATCATAGAATCATATAATAATAAAATAGTTAGGGTTGGAAAGGACTTTAAGATCATCTAGTTCCAACCCCCCTGCCATGGGCAGGGACACCTCACACTAA
>JASSUY010008042.1:0-25006 GCA_032466535.1 Forpus xanthops | reverse complement strand
ACAACTTCCCTGGGCAACCCATTCCAGTGCCTCACCACCCTTACAGTAAAGAATTTCTTTCTCAGATCCAATCTAATATGCCTTTTATAATCCAGCATGTAATTAAGGAGTTACTATTTCATTGCCACCTATAATGATAGGCAATCTGCTTCCCTGTATTGTCCAAAAACTACTTGACAGCATTCCTACTCTTAGGTAATACCAGGAAGTTAGTCTGGACTAATGAAACATTTGAAAGAAGCAAAACTGATCTACTCAATATAAGCAAGAGTGTTTAGTTCTTGCTTTTTGGAATTGTTGTAGTTTTCATACTTGTAGAGTTTCATGAAACAACACCTGATGTTTGTGTGTGATTTTGTCTCGGCGGTTTTAAGCAGAGTTAAAATGAAGAAGTCAGTATGTCAGCTATGTCATTCAGAATTCAAACTTTACACTGCAATGCCTTTGAAGTTCTTTATCCCTTATGATGAATCTCAGGTAGGTAAATTTCAGGGAATTCTAGATATCCTTCTATTTGGAATGCTCATTATTTTGAACTGCATCTTTTTCAACAGTTGGTTGAAACTGCAAGGTCTTCTAATTTGAAATTCAAATGTTAATGTTTTGGAAAAACTTTAAGGAACTTTTTTGTGTCTTTAGTCCTGGCTGAGATTACAACTATGTATGGCAAATGCTTCATAATTCCCATGAGAAAACAAGTTAAACCTAGCTGCATGGCCCTTACATGCCAAAGCATGGCTTCGGCTTGTAGAAACCATCAATTTGATAAAGACTTCAGCATTTATTTACACTATGGTACATTTCCAAAGCTAGTGGAAGTCATTTCATTATTCAGACACATTCCTATTGCCTCATAAGACTATCAGAACTACTCTACCTTTTAATGATGCTACAGTAAGCCATGTTGTTATTTGGTCTCCTTTTATGTTACATCCTAAAGTACACGTACATTTTTTGTGTATTGAGAAAAGTTTGTTCTTTGCATGTTGCTTATTCAATTTAAAAATACAAGAAAACTAGGTTAGAGCAGCTGTACATACTCCTTTATTTTCTGGTTGGGTAGTTATTTTCACAGCTGAGACTTTTAGTTCAGATTAGCACACAGATGATGCTATTATGCAGTTTGTCCACTACAACAGTTGGGTTTTTGTTTTTTTTTTTTTTTTCAGAATGGTCAGCCAAACTTTAAACCAAAAGAGACTGCTGTGCATTTTCTAGCCTGATGCTATGAAAGGATGAAGGTATATCTTTTGGTACCTTTCCATTCCAAAGTTAGATAAAAAAGGTTAAAAAGTAGCTATCCATGTAAAGAAAATCCTTGCACATAGTAAGATTTCATATAGAACACTCACAGGTCTTTAAATATAGCAGTTGAAGGAAGGTTTTACTGATAGGCGCTAAGTACCCAATAACATTAAAATCTTGCAGCTCGCATGTATAAAATTAAAAAATAAAAAACAAAACAAAACCAAAAACAAACAAACAAACAAACAAAAAATCAAACAAACAACCCCAATCTCATGATCTTCCTTTCTTCAGTGAAACTAACAGATGGTTCATTCAGTAGCATGGCTGCTATTTACCTTTCCTTTATGGAAAGAGTAGCTCATGAGTTCTCCCACAGCTGAACAGCTGCTTCTCAACTGTCTTTAACTCAGAAGCTAGAGTGGCACTGGGGACTAAAGGGAAAAAATACGGTCATAGACCTGTTGTTACATTCACAGAGCTTTCCCACAGAAATCTGAAGAGTTTGCTCCAGGTACTTAAAAAAGAACTGTTAATAGAAGTACTTGTCCTCTCCAAGTAAGAGATTCACTACCAAAGCACTGTGGACTAGAAAATTAAAAGGAACATCCAAGGACTTTCCTGGAAGGTCTTGTGAAGAGCAAAATATGGAAGGAGATGACGAAGAAATTTAGTCAAAAAGGGCAAAGTAGTTGCTTGACAAAGGGAATGTAAGAAACAAAGATTCTTGAACCAATTCCTCAGGGTAAACAAACTGTACTTTGGAAACTAAGGTTTATGTACATTATGGACATTGCAGGCACTGTATTATAGAATCAAAGAAAAATAGGGTTCAGTAGGTTATCCTGAGGTCTTGAAAACATATCATTTTCTCCTGACATTTCATTTCCCTTAAGGACCTCTACTGATGGAGAATCCCTGACTGGTAAGCTATTCTATTCTTTCTTTATCCTTAACATTAGAGGGTTTTCCCTAACAGCTGGTCAATACTTTCTTGCACAAATTTACTTCTTTGCCATTTGAGTAGAACTCAAGGCTATTCCTTTCTTCTTTCCAGCAGCTCGTTATGCATATGAACATTGACCTTATGTACTCTTTAGACTTAAAAGTTAGTAATAAAAGAAGCCCTTGCTTTCTCAAAAAACTCTCATAAATTCAATCTACCATTCTGCTGCAGCACATACAGCTTAATGAATAAATAAATAATAAAAACATTTGCCCAGCCATGTCTACCTTGTGATTCTGCAGAGATAATGCTGACCTTACACACTTTGAACTGTGATGTTCTATTGTGGTATCAGGTATGTAACTCAATTACTGATAAAGAACAAGATGCTAAACCACCAGATGCTAATGCCATCTGTGCTCTGCTGTTCACAGTCCTTCAGATCTTGACTCCACTGTGTCTCTGTCCTGTGTTTTTTTTCCTGAACATGGACAACAAAACTGAAAGATCCTTCCTGCTTACCCACAGCAAGGGATAAAAGCAAGCCACACTCCTCCTTCCCCTCCTCTTCCTACTGCCTACTCTCATAGAGCAGTAGCACATCTCAGTCTCCAGAAAAATGAACATACAGCGGAGCAGAGCAGAAGCTGTGATTCCTGGCAGGTGGCTGCCTGACATAGCAACAAACTCATAAAAACTTCAAACATTTTGTCTGTCGTTACCAAACATCAACTTATGATGCTTCCCTTCTCACCGCAAGAATTGCAAACCACCCCTTGCTTAAAATATTCCCAGAGCTTAAAGAATTATTGAAAATTTCTGAGTGCCAGTACTATCAGATTATTCCTTCTTCAGATCAGAAAAACACTAAAAAAAAAAAAACAAATGAAACCTTACAATCAAAATCAAAACTTGTTTTTATCCTTTTGCAATTTGAATCTAAACATTTCATTTAAAAGTGCTTGTTTTCTACCTCTCATGTTTATTTGCTCTTTTGTTTAATATTCTATTTCACTTTCACTTTCTATCAAGATAGACCTTAAAATGTGGTCTGAGCTAAAATTTAATATGCACAATAAATTTTACTATGTGGCCGAACAAAAAGCCACTGCACCAAAAATGGTCCAGTCCAGCAGTTTTCTAAATGATGTAGGAGAAAAATAATGGGTCAGAGTAGCAGAAGCCTGACCCTATTCCCATAAGACTGTAAGATTTATCACCTACATAAGCAGAATGCTACAGAAAAGAGATCTATTGACCACAGCAATAACTCACAGCTCGGTAAACTAGCTGAGATGCTAGCCTGATATTTGCTGATAGTACCTTTCTTACGTTGTACTCAGAATCTTTTTAAATAGCTTTGCAACAAGCTACTGTTTTTAATATTATACACCACCTACTCTCTTTTTGGACCAACCACTTATTTACAGTGCTGATATTAAAGGGATGGGGGAGTGGCATGGAAGGATTTATAGCAGTGGGGATTTATTGTTTGAATTAAAAAATGTGTTACCGCAATTCTTGTGGATTTCAGGAGAGGGGGAGCTGCAGGCACACGCTATGCTGGTATCACAGAAATATTACTCAAACAGAAATATGTTTGCATAATACCTTCTACTTGAAGTAGAATATTTACTTGGGAAATACAAAAGAAAAAAAGAAAAAAAGTCAGAAAACTGCTATCACTTACAAAGCATGGACAGAATTTTTGCTGGTTTTGGTACATGTAGAAAGATGCTCAACTAGCTTTCTATTTTGCACAGTATTTCTCCAAGGGCTCAGATATCAAGGGTACAAAGTCCTCAAGAATTCATCTAATACTGGAAGATGCACTCAGAGGGCATCCATTTTTCCTAGTGTGAGAGTCCTGAGGGCAACTCCTGCCCCATGACTCCAGCTGCCTGTGCTCGAGGCCAGTGCTGATCAGGTGCCTCAGACCACAGTGAAAAGAGCTGTGAGAAAAGCAGGGACATGCTTCAGAGCTACATTTAACTCAGGCCACCGAGCCCTAATGAGCTACACTGATGCGATGACTGTGACTGCATTATCCCACCTCCACAGACCCTGACCTATGGATTTCCTGCCTTGAGCACAAATACATCCCTAGAATTCTCCTAGGGAAAGACAATTTCATCCAGCAACATTAGCTACAATAGAGCAATTTTATCCCAAAATATACACAGTGGCCTTAAGAAATCGCCCCAGATTTTATTGCCTTCTCCATTCTCACAACCTCAATGCCAGACATGCTTTTTGTCTTCTTTTAGAATTTAGAAGAAAATGTAATGGGTTTTTGAAGTCCTAAGCAACCACAAGTTGTAATAAAACATCTGTTTATGATTCTTTAAAAGCTATTTCAATTATTTGCTAGGGTGACTAGCTCAAAAAGTCAAACACCAGAGAATCCTAACTGAAAGAACATAAGCTTTATCTAAAAGGATTCTTGGCTGTAGCTGCATGAAAACATGTGATAAACAAACCACAAAAGACAGCATGCTATAAACAAAGGACCAATAAAGTAAAAGGAAGAGTCAACAGCTCAGCTGAACCCAAGAACCACAGTTCAGCTGTTCATCCAGCCACCTGATTAAACAAAAAAATCTACCAAAGGCTATTACAGAACCATGGAACAGGCAAGGTCGGTGGTACCTGGAAAGGCTACCCTGGTCAGATTCTTGTGGAAAGGGAACCAGTATGAGACTGCCCAGCTGCACCACAAAAGACTCCCGTGATGGGTACTCAGCCATGCCTGTGGAGAAGTTGCTTCATGGAGTGGTTGTTTTCCCTCTAAGAACAAATGGTTTCTTATACCAAGATGAAACCTGGCCTGGAGCAGTTTGTACCGGTTGCTCCTGGTCTCTGCCACACAGCACCTTGTGCTCAGACACTCCTCAGTACCTGACAGGGCTTATGTGCCTTGCGTCTCCTCCTCCTCCTGCCTTTTAACTGCCCTGCCCAAGTCTCGTGAGACCTGCCGTGCGAGACAGAGAGAGACACACAGACACAGGCACGCACTGGACGTATTTTCTTGAAGAATCCTATCTTGTTACTCCGGGGTATCTGCAGTGGCCATGGAGCACAGACTGCATTACCTTGTAGGGAAGGTCTTTAAGAGATTCATCACATGCAGGTGCTGAGGAAAAATAGAGGAGTTAAAATGGTTTCTTCACTACTTTCTCACTGTTGCTCTGACAAACCACAACAATACTGTGGGGTTTTTTGTGATTTTATTTTTCTATTTGTTTTTGGTGGTGTTTTTTTTTATTATTTTTTTTTGTTTGTTTGTTTTTGGTGTTTTGTTTTGGTTTTTTTTAATTCGTGCGTGCTTTTGTGGGTTGAGATTTTGGTTCTTTTTTACCACTCTCAGTACCTTGAAGTATTATTAAAGTCTCTTAAATTCATGCCTGAAAATGTAAGTCCATGTAGCAAAATTTGTCTGTGGAAATACTCTACAGAACATACTGAAAACACAGGCTGAATATGCGTGTTTCTGAATACACAACTTTTCATGGGTTTTCCCTCTATTTGCCAGGGCTTTTTGCCAGGAATCTTTCAAATGTACAGGGGAAGCAGGCACAAAAGCCTGAAATTATTTTGGCTTGCTATGTGAAGCCTTATTTTCACACCTTCTTTGGAACAAAGAAAAGCACGAAGATAATATGAAGCATGAAAGGCTTTTCTCTGACTATCAAAGGTTGTCTACTTCCTAAATTAAGAACAAAACCATTTCTGTTTCTAGCACAGCCTGGTTCCAAATGTTTCAAATTCCTCCCAAATCCTGCATACAGTTACCTTCACCAACAGTAATCCTCACTAAAAAGCAAACCCCAACCACTGTTCTCTGAACCTCTCAAGATCCTCTCTGACAGCACAAGTCATGTGTGTGAAAAGATTGATGCTTAGTTAAGGCCTGTGTGCAGCTGAGTAATGGTCCCGTTCTACTTTAGCATGTACCAAGGTTTGAGACCAAAATTTCTTCCAGCACAGAGACTCATATTTCACACCAAAAATACCACCAACAAACAAACCAATCAGCAACTGAATCTTTGTTCATGAAAACATAATTGCCTCAGATAGAATCAAGTTGTGTCATTAGAGCAACAAAGACAAATTCTAGCACACGGGGTACATCTGTGGCCATGTGCATAAATTCCTGATGACTTGCCAAAGTAATTTATCCACCCAGAACATACATCCAGGCCAGCCAATATCTAGTACCTGAGCAGAAAGGAAATTTAAAGAAAGGCATATCATCTATCATTACAGACAGCTCAGCAATACTGTGAACAGGGAGCACAATTTCAGTGGAGGGGGAAGAGGGAGTGGGAGAATGAATATTGGAAATGCTTCCTGAGCTCAGAGCCTGCTGTAACAGCAGCCTGACATCAGGATCTCAAGGGCTACTTCCTCTGAGAAAAGAGGAGTACAGAAAGCCATGTCTTAACCATTCAACCCTGTCCTAACACATATTGTAATTCAAAGAATTGCTATTTTGTGATGGAAAAACTTGCTGTTGGAAATTTTTTGACCATCCTTGCATAACTTGCAGTGGAATCTAATGTGAAAAATAAACAAATTCACCACTCTATGTCAGTCTTACATTCAGGCTGAAGCCTCCCAGAATTAAATATTACAAAAAGACCACTTTCATATGCTGCATGTAAAATTCTACTTGTCGTGGTTTAAGCTAAACCCAGGACACTACTCCTTCCTCCCAACACTTACAGAAGCTCTCAGCAGGGTCCTCAATGCAGTTACTCAGTACAAAAGCTTGTGTGCTGAATTTTTCAACATACTGTTCAGCTTTCTGGGTTATAAGGTGCTAGGGTAAGGCGAGGCAAGGGTACATTATCGGTGGCAATTGTGCTATTTGATCCCCCCACTCACCTTTACCAATGACTCAACTTTAGATAAGAGAACATGCTGACACATGGATATCAACTTCAACCAACAGAATGTCATCATTCATTAAAATTAAGGAAGATTTTAGCTCCTAGCATCACCAAAGAAGCCCTACTTTACAGGCTGTAAACTGTCTCTGTGAGGTGTTGAGCTTCCCAGAGTTTACACACAGGACACTGCTCTTGATGATGCACCAATGGTGAAGCCAGTGAAATACATGGAGGCAAGGAGAACATAATGCAGCTCAGGTAGAAGACAGGATGAACTGTAGGGAACATATTTTACTGGAGGCACATTTTAAAGAAGTAATTTGGGAGATGTCTATATTTTCAGGAGCTATTTCAACTGAACTGCCTCCAGCACAGTCTTGGATGAAAGCACAATTGCAAGCTGCTGAATGCAAGCCCCAGTCAGTTGGTACCTACTGCACACTACATGTCCTACTCAACTCTGCAGGTGAGCAGAGGCCCTTCTGTTTCCACCCTCCTTTTGGATGCACTACGGCAGTAGCACGCCTTCCTGCTAAAATGAGATGCTTTCACCTTCACAGGCTGTGGACTAGAGGAGAATCAGCAATTGTTTTGGCTGCATGTGTAGTCAAGGATACAGCAAAGAATTTCCATCCTGCAGATATGACAAAGGAGTGCATTTTCACTTCTTAATTTCTGGGAGGTCCTTGATTTTCCTGCTAGAGCTTCTGAGACACAGAAATGATGCAGTCAGTTCTCTGGCACAGATAATGTTCAGAAAAATCAGCTGGCTGCACAAGAAAAAATAGATTAATACATGTCTCCTCAGTCATGCTGGAAAACTTTAAACACTGTACAGTACATATTTAAGCTATCATGAGGTCCTGAAAGCCTGCAGTACCACTTTCAAAAACAGAGAAAAAACTAAGGGACCAAAATAAAAAAAAAAAAATAGTAGAAGGAGGAAAGAAATGATTCATGTAATTATGATCATGGATTCACAGACCGGTTTGGGTTGGAATAGACCTTAAAGCTCACCCAGTTCCAACCCACTGCCATGGGCAGGGACATCTTCCACTAGACCAGGTTGCTCCAAGCTCAATCAAACCTGGCCTTGAACACTACCAGGGATGAGGCAGCCACAGCTTCTCTAGGCAACCTGTGTCAGCACCTCACCACCCTCACAGGGAAGAATTTCTTCCTAGTGTCTAATCTTAGTGTCCCCTCTCTCAATTTAGAGCCACTCTCTTTTCCTGTCACTAATGGCCTTTGACAAAAGTCCCTCTCCAGCTTTCTTATCAGCCCCTTTATGCACTGGAAGCTCCTCGAAGATCTCCCCAGACGCTTCTCTTCTCCAGGCTGGGCAAGCCCAGCTCTCTCAGCCTGTCTCCAGAGCAGAGCTACACTAGCCCTTGCAGCATGTCCATAGCCTCCTCTCAACTTGCTCCAGCAACTCCACGTCCCTCTTGTGATTTTGCCCCAGAGCTGGAAACAGGACTGCAGGGGTGGGGAGATCTCCCCAGAGAGCAGCAGAGGGAGAGAATCCTGTCCCTCTAAGGATGAAAGTAAGATAACATTCATTCTCCATCTAGATTGTCCCCGATACACTAGAAATATCAGATCAGCCGAGACGACAACTTCCTCATGCAAGTAATAGAAGAACCGACAGAAAGAGGCACCATGCTTGACATTGTGTTCACCAACAAGGAGTGGCTGTTTGGGAATGTGATGCTCCAGGGCAGCATTGGCTGTAGTGATCATGAGATGGTGGAGTTCAAGACCCTCAGTACAATGAGAAGAGCATGCAGCGAGCTCACTACCCTAGCCTTCAAGAGAAAAGACTTTGGCCTCTTCAGATGCCTGCTTAGTAAGGCGGAGAGACACAAGGATGATCAGGAGACTGGAGCATGTCCCATATTAAGACAGGCTGAGAAAGTTGGAGCTGTTCAGCCTGGAGAGGAGAAGGGTACATGGAGAACTCATAGCAGCCTTCCAGTACCTGAGGGGAACCTACAAGGATGCTGGAGAGGAGCTCTTCATCAGGGGCTGTGGTACTAGCACAAGGCGTGATGTGCTTAAACAGGAGAAGTTCAGATTAGACATAAGGAAGAAGTCTTTTACTGTAAGGGTGGTGAGGCCCCGGAATGGGCTGCCAAAGGAAGCTTTGAATGTTCTCCATTCCTGGTGGTGTTCAAGGCCAGGCTGGACAGAGCCGTGGGTGACATGGTTTAGTGCGAGGTGTCCTTCTCCATGACTTGGGGTTTTGAACTAGATGATCTTAAGGACCTTTCCAACCCTGACTATTCTATCATTCTATGACATTCCTTTCTTAGATACCAGCGATCTGCATCACACAAAATGGAATATCACTAGATAAATCTGCTGAATCAGACAAAGTAACCCTAACCAGACTCCTGCCTGAAGTTTGGGGAATTCTGTTCTTAAGACCACAGATATATACTTGTAGTGAACATGCTTTACTCTTCTTGAATAATAAGGGTATTTTATGAAAACACATTTGAACACTGAGAATTGAGTCAGCCAAGCTCATTTAAA
Organism: Forpus xanthops; assembly: GCA_032466535.1. Classification (NCBI taxonomy): domain Eukaryota; kingdom Metazoa; phylum Chordata; class Aves; order Psittaciformes; family Psittacidae; genus Forpus; species Forpus xanthops. The sequence continues at coordinate 15,388 of JASSUY010008042.1, read as the reverse complement.
AACAAAAACCAACCAAACAAACAAACAAAAAAAAACAAAACTGAGAGGAGGAAATATACCCTCACCACCCAAAACAATAAAACCCAACCAAACAAAAATCCACAAAAAAAATAAAAAGCCACAACACCACACACAGAGAAAACAAAGAAGCAAAAAAGACAAAAAAAACTAACAAATGCAGAAAGTATATTTCTGGTTTCTATGGCTTTCATAGAGAGTCAGAGATCAGCCTGGCTTTGCCTGAAATAGGATGCAAGTTTTCACACCTGTTGGTTTGTTAAAGAACACATGGAAAGGTTCAAACTGAAATAACACCTGAAAGGAGATAACTTGACACCATGTCTGGGCTGTGTTTTAAATAGTTTGCATGGTTCTAGTTAGGACTCATTCTGCCATATTTGCCATTGGATGGGTGGTTAATTGACATGTTTGCAAAACATAAAGAATTGGCCATTTTTTGTCTCTGGTGCCATCCTTTTAAATTTCATGGAAATAGGGTGAAATGAACCCAGACTGGTTTTGAAATTCCTATCGCTAAGTGTACTTCAGTTACACAATATATAATGCTTCTTCATCTAATACTTGAATGTGATAAAGGGACACTGAAAATTTGTCAGAGAACTATATTTTTAGGGATGGATGGGGTGGTTCTGCCCTGCTCTTATCCTGACTCACCTCCTCACTCAGGTTCCTGTAAAATGATGCAGATGACACAGGCTGATGTCATAACATAGCACAAAATAGCAAAAATTTTAATGATTTTCTGTTGGTCAGGAGAAGCTTAATTCATGAAAAGTAGATACTGAGTAGATTCAGTAGCTGAAAAGCACATTACCAAAGCCCAAATTACAGTTCACTTACAGTAAATAAAGTGCAAGAAATGCTCATCTTCATCAGTTGCTGCTTCTCCTTAACACTACAAGCTTACTCTCCAAATCGGTTGTGCTGATTCAGCTGTTTCTATCTGCATATTTGAATAGATTTGTGAAGTGATCCAGCTGTGCTGTTTAAAAATACAAACCCCTCCCCAACTCATACACCCACCTGCTCAAAGAAAAGGATCCCAGAGCAGGCTTAGTGCATGGCTACATTCCACAACCATTCCAGTGGTGGTCTCTGCACCCTACACTCACAGCTGCTGTCCAGGCAAGTCTGACGTAGGTCAGACAGAAAAAGCTCCTGTCCTAAACCAGACTTACCGTTAAAGAAAACACACTGTGGATCTGCGGGCTAAATCCACATTAGGGCTCATTATAGTCAGGTGTCTCTCAGAAGCACCTAGAGAATGCCCTCCCCATCACTCCCTATTAAAGTTAACTAACTTATTATGGGTATATCGCAGCAGGACTCTGTCTTTTGTTCCTCGGCAATAGCCCAACTTCCACTGTACTATCCAAAGGCCACCCTTCTGTGTTATTAAATGAGAACTCGTGCCAATCAACCTAGGACAGTGCCCCATCTCTCAGAACATTATCAGACACTGACACAACAAAATAAACTACTTCTCTATATAACCTAATTGACAGAAACTCAAGGTCCTTTGATAGTGACATGTCAAAGTATAATTCAATGTGGATGTAGTAACACATACAGAAACTTTCCTTGTACTGTAAGCATCATCAAACACCAACTGGAAAAAAAGTCTCCGCCTTTTGGAGATGGGAGTCATATTTTTATTTTCATAAAAGAACAGACCATTGAATTTAACCTAAAAAAAATTGTCGAAACAAGTAATTTATCTATTATAATGTAAAATACACAGCACTAAACTAACGATATCTGAAATGAAGAGAGTGAAGTTAAAATTCCTATATAACCTACTGAAGTTTTAGGCAGTCTAGAGCATATGTTCAGCTTAGTCAGTTTATGAAACATATAGCCACAGATCAGCTTATCTGCAAAGTTAATTTTTATTTATTTTTCTTCTTTAGCCCTAGCACATTTGAACATAGTTATTTTTTTCTTCGGATAATTGTAATTGGAGATGCAGATATTTCTTTGATCTTTATATGCTTCCTAGAAGCAAATACAAGAAGCTAGTCTGTAGGGAAGACTCAGACTCTTAATAAGAACAGCTTTTGCAAAACAATGTTGTCTAAACACTAGGAAATGAAAGAGGGACAGAGGTTTTAACATATTTTTAGAGCAGATTCCTTCTATAAATTTGAATTGCTTCAGTTACTGGATACAAACTTTGGTTGATTTTTAGCAGACCAGATGTCCACAATAAAATATTATTTAATGTATCTAGGAACAGTTTCCAATAGGCAAATAACTCAGTTTCTGCAAACTTCTGATGCACAACTGCCAAAATGATAGGTGTTCATTTCAGCAGAGTAGAAGTAGCTATCAAGATTCTTAGTTTTCTGACAAAGGCACCAGTTAAAATATTTATTTATTATATAATAGTGCAAAAGGAAGATGTTTGTTTCTAGCAAATATCTAAAACATAATAAACTCATAATAAATTTGGGAATAAAATCAACAATGCCTTCAGCAGCAGAAAGCTGGAGGAAGAAAAAAACAAATTACCCAAAAGATGTTTAGCAATTGTTTTCCACATAAATGGTATAAGGTGCCTTCACATGGCTGCCACATTTCAGAGTGCTCCAGCAATTTGCATTTCTTGGTTTTATTTTTGTTTTCTGTGGTCCTCCAACACTGATAGGCACAGTAATAGAGGCCATCATTCCAATACACTGCCCAAGGACAAACTTGTCTTAAGACACAAGATAGCCCCTTAGTCTACTCCATGCTCTGGAGAGAGTGCTCCTCAACAATAGGAAAGTTAGCTAGGTTGGAAATAGTTTCCTCCATCACCTTCTCTGAAATACCAACATTCCACTCTATCCTTCCCAAAGTACAGACCCTAGGGCAAAAGGTAACAAGGCAGAAGTAAAGAATACAGATTTACAGCTCAGTCACTCTTTCTAGGCTTTTCCATGTTAGCTATTTTCTCATTTTCCTAAATAATTGAAAAAAAAATCACCCAGCTGGTGGTTCTTCTCACAGTTCATTGTCCTTTGATTTTTAAATAACCACCTTGCTGACATACTGTATTGTCTACAGATTGCTTTATTAATCTTATAAGAACATTAACAAAATCAGTTATGTACGGTATTTGCTACTGTAAATCAGTAGTGTGCTCTAATTTATGAGAAAGCTCCTTTCCCTCTGACTCCAAAGGAAACATGATTGACCCTGACATAGTTATGTGCTCTGGAAGGGAGATAATGTGTCATGTTCAATCATTTCTTGATAAAATCCAAAATGGCAAGTTAATTGTTTAATTAAGGGAACAAGGCCCTTAGAAACTTCAGTGTTCTATATAATTTTATAATGGGTCTACATAAATAAAATAAACATGGTGTGATTGAATGGAAAAAAATTTCATAAGCAAAACCAGCGCTAAATATATGATACCATCAAAAAGCTATCAAAGGCTAATCTTCAGCAGTTGAGCACAGCAGAAAAAGCTGAGTTTAATGCATTTTGGAATTCATATGAAAAATAATTGTCACATTTGAGCACAGTTGTACCTTATTTAGGTTGTACAATTTAAGAATTTAAGGCAAATTCTGTCTGTCTTCTTAGAGTAATCCTGGAAAACAACACTAATGACATCAAAGTAATTTGGAGGAAATTGTGCTAACCATGTTGCAATATGTCACAAGCCTTTCATCTCTTAGAGGACTTTTGACATCAAAATTGCTGCTGCCTATATCTAGAGGTCACTTTTCACAGCAATAAAACTTCATTTTTGTAATGCAAAACTAGAACTCCATTTAGAATTTTGAATTACTTAACTGTGCACGGATTTTTTTATCTGGGAATGTCTCTCCTTCTCTCATGACAAATCCCATTTTTTATAAAGTGATGTGAAATGCACTGGTTCATTCTGATATGTTATTCTCTGAGTACAGTGTATCTGCACTTCTCATTAGTGGCTTTTCTCCCAACATTATAGGTCCATAATAGTTTTTTAGAAGTCTCCTTTCTCTCTCCCAAAACTCTGCCATTAATTATTATTATTTTTTTTTATTTCTTTAGCTTACTGGCACAATTTGATTGAATTTCAAAACCAAATAAAGGCCATAGTTGATTTTTGAACAATCGCTTATAAATTCTGACCTCACCATAGCCAGAAATATCCACAAGATCCTGCCAGCATTACATGTTTGAAGTTTCTAACAATAATTAGTATTTTGAAGCTAAAGCAAGTTGGTTAAAGCCGGCTTTCCAGCAAGATCTAAACTTCTATGCTTCCTCCAGTGCTTGCTTAAGGCTAGAGATACATATGCATGGTCTGTGAAATTTAGATCAGTTGATGTGCATTAAGCTGCAAGAACTCAAGACTCCTAGCCATAAAAGTTATCTGAGAAAGCCCATACATCATCTTCATGGAGAAGACAAGTCAGTCACAAAAGTTTTGAAGCAAAAATACTATTTTGTGTGCCTGTTTTAAATATATTTGAGCCAAATTTACTTTCTATAGACTTACAAAACAGAAAGGACTTGGGGAGGATTTTGAATTCTGGAAGTTTCAGATCAGAGAGCTTCCAGTCAACTCAAATGTGCCTGGGGAGGTAGATAAGATGCTTCTTTCTCATCCTAGGAGCATAGTTACTTTAAGAGAGGGAGAAAACAAAGAAAAGGAAAGAAAAAAGGAAAGAAAGATAAAAATGAAAAGGAATCTTATATTGGATCTAATTACAAGCCCCAGATATTAAAAGGCAAGCAGCTGTGAGACCAGGAATAACAGGGGGAAACACAGACTACAAGAAACATAGAATGCAGACTGCAAGACTCATCTCAGAACCTGAAAATTGCATAATGGACCCCCTAATTTCTATATTTATTTCTAAGTAGTGAGCTTTCCAAAACAAGAAGAGCTCTTCTCTCTCTGACTTTTACTTTCTTTTCATTGTGACAGGTTTTCCAGATTCTCCTCAGTTATGTGTCAGAAAGTTTTTAAACTTCCTGCATAACTCAATTCCATGAGGAGAGAGTTTTGGGGGAAAAAAATTCATAAAATACATCTAAATTCACAACAAATTAAATTTAATAAACTTTGCTTAACACAGATACTTCAATTGTTTTTCTTTATGTCATTCTCTGATTAAAAACACGAAAATAAAATTCCCTTGATGATCAGTGGGTCAGATTAGGGGAGAAACCCACAAGAACACAGAATGTGTTCTATAAATATCAGCTTGCACAATTACAGAGGGAAACCAGATTATCCTGCCTGGATATATTAGTGGTTATTCAAAACCTTATTTTTCCCTCTCATCAATTAAACGATTTGCAGGAGGCAGAAATGAGGAAAAGGTAGGAAGTCTAAAAGTGGTGAGGGAACTGGAGGATCACATCAATAAAGGCATATTTTTGTAACTGTCTTTGCTTCAGAATGAATAGAGAAGCACAAAGAATCTCCTTTCTCCAACCATGCTGAGGAGCTGTGCTAAATCTCTGATGAGACAAAGATTTTCTTTAAACTTTTATAGGAATGAGAAGGTCTCCACTAATGAGAGTTTAAGGGAGTTTCTTAAATCTAAAGTGAAGGATACCAGGAGTTGAACATAACCTGAGGGTTTTCCTGTACATGTTCGCTAATATTACAAAGAGCTTTCAGAAAACCCTCTGAAGATCCTGTTTCCTGCAGGAAGGGAAGAAAAAGCAGGGCAGATAAGACTTTAGGGAGCTGAAAAGGAAAGAATATTGCTATAAAGTTACGTATACAGTATGTTGTTAGAGAAGCAAGTCTCCCAAATGCCTGGGTATAATTCCTGTTAGGTAATTTGAAATAAAGGAAAAAAATAAAGGAAAAAACAAAACAAAAAAAAAAAAAAACAAACAAACAAGCAAAAAAGGACAAAAATGTTATCTCCTCACCCCTTCATAAATAAAAAAAAAAAAAAACACAAAAAAACCTGTTCTAGCATACAAAACCAGCACAACTCAAACAGGAATACATTACTATAACTGGGATAATGACTAAGCTAATTGATAGTGCCTGTGAAAATGTAGCACTGAAAATTTCACAAACAGTAACTGAACCCAGGTCTTGCAGAATGACACCCAAGGAAGAGCTGGAGGAGTACAAGAGGATTTTTCACCCTTCCAGAGAGGCCAAAGCCTTCTGTTCTCCCTGCAGTGACGAGTGAGACAGGCCTCATTCACACTGAGACAGCAAATGAGCCATTTGACATTACTGTCTAAAAAGTGTCCCCTTGGCAACAGTGAACTCAAAAAACAAACCAAACAGCAATTAGACCCTTTAAAAGGTATAACTTTCCCTTCTGTTTTTGTGTGAATAACTAAACACAACAGACTGGCACAGTGTTGTCTGTCTCTGTATTGATCAGGGACAAACAGCTGTTCCTTGTGTAATTCCAGTAATAATTGTCGCATGTCAGCTCATGGAAAAGTTTAAGCTGCACCTACTCAATGACCAGAGAAAGCAATTTTTTTTTTTGGTTGGTTGGTTTACTAAAAGGAAAAAGGAAAAAACCCAACAACTACGCAAAATTTGTCTGCCTTTATTGTGTTCAATAGCAGCTCTGTTTTCTAAACAGAGTATTGCTATAAAGCACAGGCTGAGGGGAAGATTTAACCTTTGTATAAATGGAGAGCAGTCAAGGGCAATAAAAGCTTATGTCAGGTAAGAGAGGCTTATCAATGCTGACAGGGGTAGGAATGGAGAAGTCAGAACACTTGCTCCTGAGCACAAGGTGTCAGACTCACAGAGACCTTTATAAAGCTCTTTTCTGGTTCTATGTCATTACAGAAAGCTGTTTTTATGTTGGAACATCTGCTAGGGAAGGGAGGAAGGGAACCACCTTTCCAAATCCTCAGGAATGGAGTAGCTTGCCCTTCCAAAACAAGGTGACTGAAGCAGGAAATAATGCTGTGACAGCTACCTTAACAAGGGGACCAAACGAGGTAGCACTTCAAAGTTTTCCTTGGAAGATTGGGCACTTCACAAAGCAGTCCTTCAGCTTGTGGAGACTGCAGAGAGCTCCTGGGGCCAGCCCCAGAGCTGCAAGGGAGTCTGCAAAAGAGCACCAATTGATGGGAGCAGCCTTGGGGAAGTGCACAAGAGGAGGATAGGCCAAGGACGCAGAAAAGAGGCAAGAAATCATCACAGAGGTAGTAAACCAGCATGAAGATAACCAAGTGACAAGTGAATGAACAGCTGTGAAAACAAAGGTATACAAAGGACTCAGAAAGTTGGTGACTAGCTGGTCCTGAAAGCAGCATAAAGTGTCTACAAAGGCATACACTGAAGCTTAACGCAGGAAGTTCAAATTTAGAGGAAAAACAATCAGAAGATTACAGTTGGAATAAAGCAGAAGGAACAGGTGCGGAATTGTGGGGCATGTGGGAAGGATATTGAGAAAGACTGGATGTTAGAGGAAATAGGGGAAAAAAAAAAAGCCACCCAAACCCCCAATAATACATCTCTAAACATTAAGAGAGATCCTGGGGCAACATCAATGAGGGTGTGCCTTTAGAAATTACAGTGAAGAGGTCAAAGAGAAACTGCTGGAGCATCCTGCCCCCCTACTAGGAACATATTGCATGCAGCAGCTACAAGAAACCTGACAACACACTGTAGCAGAGGAGTAGCAATTGGTGGACGTGCAATTCGAGTTACCTTGAGTGCTCTCTGAGGAAAGGGCCTTCGCTGGCCCTTTTTCCTCATTTGACTTCAGCTAAGACAGCTTAATGCCACTATCTAATATTAAATCACACCACTCTTGTCTGAAAGATCTCTCTACAAGTAAGTGGTACAGAATCATCTTTCATTTTCTTTTCTCACATTCATTTTTTCAAGAACCAAAGTTTCTTTTCTTAAAGACCTCGGGTAACATTCAAAAGAGATGTCATCATTTCATGTGGATTACACAAAAAAGTCAAATAAAAAACAAAACACAAAGGAAACCAAGCTCTAAGTCTGATGCTTTCACCTGAAATGGAGAAATATTTGCTTGTAATAGTCCATGCTGTCTTTGTTCCAGTCTGATGTGCAATGGGATGCTACTACTTTGTTACTCAGAACTTCCATTATGTAAGCCCAGAAGCAGCTTGCTAAGTGTGACCCTGCCTGGGGGTATTTGTGCCTGGTATCTCCATACACTACAGAATCAGTCTCCTTGCCATTATTCCCAGACACAAAAGGCTGTAAGACATTTCCAGTCTGTATCACCAGCTCTCATGTATTCAGCATCTAGGAGTGCTATGCCTGTTCTATTTTGTACCAAAAAAAACAACCCTAAAGCCGCTGCTGGGAATGGGATTATTGAACTTGTAACATGTATGACATCAGTCTGAGATTCTGCCGTTTCAGAAGCTTTCATAAGACAATGTTTCAGCTCTTGACGCAAGGTTAACTTTTAAACATAATCCTGTCTCCAGTGTTTTCCTTTTGCATGCATTTTACTCTACTCATATCTCTTTTGTTAAAGTCTTAAACACTTTTCTGAAGTGAAACCTAGGGAACCTTGGTTCTTTAGAACCAGAGGTAAAATTAGTACTAGGCTTCCTTAGCACCTACTACACAGTTGTGATGGTTCTGAATAACATTTAATGTTTTCTGTTTCTTCTCAACAAGAGTTCTTGTCAAAAATACAGGAATAAAATTTTGTACAGCATTGTAATAGCTGCACAAGTGTCCTAGATAAAAAAAACATAAACTTCTTGAAATAATAGTAGTAGCTAGGGGGATTGCATTTATGGACTATTTGTTATTACGCTACGTGAATTGCAAGGAATGACTCAAGTGAATATTTGTACTTATGCTATCTATCTTATTTGCTTTGTACAGAGTGGCTCTCATAATGCGGGCATTTGTGCAGCCTTTGTATTTTACATGGCTTCCCAAGAGAAGAAGCAGTAGTGAAACCAATAAAGCAGGCATAAACCCATATTAATAATGTATGCAGAGCTATAGATGTCTGTTTATATGAAACAATATTAAAGTGCAAATGCATTGCTGGAGGGGAGGGGTTTACATGAACATGAATGACCAAAACAGTATTCTTAGTTTTTTACAAACAATGACATCTTCATAGTGCCCCATGCTAAACAACTTTTAATATATATATATATATATATATAGCCCCAAAATTTTCACTAATCTATCTGTAATTGGAATAGTGGTAATAAAAAATGACTAAATTTGAAGTACAGATAATGTATCAAGTATTTATGTACTATTGCTTAAAAAGATAAACAGAGTATACTGATTCATTTGGGGGGGGAGGTTAGTGACAAACAGTAAAACAGATTTTTCAGGATCTTGTTCACATGATCTGATCACCTGTTAGTGCTTTTAAGTTATTATAGGGTTGCATTACTTGGTGCAACGCATGTTCACCTTTTGCTAAGTGCTTGTTCACATTTTGCTAAGACACTACATGAGGCACAACTGAATGAACAGGAGGAAGTTCAGCCATTGTCAGGGGAGACACTGAATTTTAGTTCAGGATTTAAAAATTTCATCTTGCTGGTAGCATCTTTGGAAAACATTTGGTTAATTGGTAGATCTGAAATATCATTACTAATGGACATAATAAGTACTTTAACTGTAAAGCAGTATAGTACAAATGGTAACATCCTCTTTACCATACGTTATTTAAACCAAGGACATCCTAAATCTTTTAGCAAGCCTGTGATGCCCCGAACTTTTAGTCTCAAAGGCAGACAAAAGTAGAACAAGCAAAGCTTTCTTTTCTTCTGTAGTGACAAGACTACAAAGTACCCTCCTCTGCTGAGGTTTTGGTGTATATAAAGAGAGACCAAAAGTATTTCTGTTTGATCACTTAATATCATAGTGGGATCTAAACTTCACATTTTACCTTTTTTTTTTTTTTATGCAGGTGGTAACCATAGACTCAGATCAACAGCTGTAAAACTCAAACTAATTTTACAACTACAGTGACCTATATGCTTCCAAGTTCTGCTGAATTGCCAGAGTTGTTCTGAGACTACTGTGCAGTCAGCTTGGAGCAGACTGGTACCAAAACCAACATGTCCATATCATCAGGTGGCAGTTTTAAGAACTGATTTTTCATTATGACTACTATAAAGTAGTATTTTCCCACTTATTTCAAACTATATTCTAAATATGCATTGGGGACAGCATAAAGGTATTTCTACCATTTTGATTTTTGCCCTAACATACATCCAGTTTCTTACTCCACACAGGGAAAATCAGCTCCATCCACATTCCCAGTTACAAAGACCTCTGCTGCCTCTCACCTAAAAGGACACGTTCATCTTTGCTGTACCAAGTGCTGTTCAGTGCTTGGAACAGCTTTGAATTCCGCCAGAGCTCAATACTGAAAATAAGACTAGTGCAATGGAACAGGTTTAAGGAACAGGTTTAAGTCTTTACAGCCTCCCAGGCAAACCATGGGCATCTTGTCTTCTCATCTCTCCCACTTCCCATCACTGCCTCAGCTCTTGTCTTTACTTCTTCCTTCACTAACTTCACAGGCTAGAGGGGGGAAGCTTTACCTGCTGCTGTAAAACAGAAGAATTGAGGAGTGTGTGGATACAAGGGAAATGCAAGAATTCTAAGTGACTAATTTAAAATATGTTTTTCAAAAAAACACAAAGATCTGACATGGCCTTTCAGAATGTGTTTTTCTTATTTTTGCAGAAAGGGCTACACACATCAAGGGAGAGCAATGCACACCTGAGAATTTTTGTATAGATAAATCTTTGAAGGAGTTTCCAGCATAAATTCTGCAATTACCAGGGGACAGACAGGTAGTCTTTAACAGGATGAGACAAAAAAAAAAAGAGCTGTGAACAGAAAAAGTCAAGTAGTTGGAGAACAGAAACAAAGAACAAAAAGAACTGATGAAAGAACCCATCCAATTTTTTAGAAAGTTTCAATCTATTCTATACCTGTTTCACAAAGAAGTATTTCAGTTTTGATGAAAATGTTTTTACCTGTATACAGTGAAAGATGGACCCCTGAAGAATTGGATTCTCATGCTGGATGAAGAGACAAGTTTTCAGCCTCTCCAAAGCTCAGTACTCTGGCATATACAGTGAAGCTGGGTAACTGCTCAGTGCTACAGACACCAGAGTACAACTTAACAAAAAACTTCCTTCTAGAAAAAAAGCACTACATACTGGATTTGAGCAATGTTAGGATTAAAGCATATATTGATAGTTAGAACTGAATCAAGATCCAAGTTAAGAAGAAAAATGTTCAGCTATCTCACCCATCCTGACTGAGATGATACAATTTTGACCTTTATGGCTTTCATTAATACAGAAAAGAATAAATAAATCTGAAAAGGTGTTGTCTACATGAGGAGATGCGTTAAGATTTTGAAATAAATCTCTAAAGAAATATAAAAGAAGCTGCAACAGAAAAGTAAATTCTAAGCTGTTTGACCTACAGGATAAACAATCAAACAAGACCCTGAGGCTTCTCCCAGCTCCTGTTTTCTCTCTTTGAACAAATCGCATAATTTCTTTTGGCTCTTACTTCTTGTAACCTTTGTTAGTCTTGTCTAGTTGGTCTGTAAAGATCTTCAGGGCAGGGCTTATTTCTTATTATGCTATACCAAGCACAATCTCTACTGGGTTCTCTGGGCAGCCTGGTGCAAAAATACTGATACTTGCTGTATCACTGAAAACCGATGAACAATTGTATTAGACACATCTCCATTGCTAGGAGCATAAGAATGTCCACACGGGGTCAGAGCAAAGCCCAGTGCAGGGTTCAACTGACCTCGCTGTTGCCAAAGGTAATTGTGCAGGAAAAGGCATAAGCACAGGGCAAGTGTTCAGGGACAATTCCTTAAATAGACTTTTCCCAACCAAGCTTTGTAGCTCATCAACTTTTCAAGCCAGTATGATACTGCTCTTACTGTTTAGATGTTGTGGTACCAGTTAAACATTTCTGCTAAGGAGAACATCCAGCAGGAATTCAGGTCGCTAGTGCAGGTGGTGAGTTAACGAAAACTTATTTAAGATGATGTAGGCAGCTGCAAGTTTTACTTCCTGAGGAAACCATATGATGCCTGACAAATACTGAAAGTGAATGTTCTTGCCTATGAGCAGAAGTTTCTTCCATGATCTGGGAGTGACATGGAATTGCTACCAAAACTCCTAAAACCCTCAAAACCCCCAAGACAATGTTATATACTGCTTTTGTATTAGGAGCTCCACATCAGTGCTGATGACTTGCTGGTAACCCAGACTTGTTTGTAAACTGCTTTTGTGTTACTTTATGTCTTCCCTATAATCCTTTCATTCTGAATAAATAGGATTTTGCTTTATGGAAGCTGGTTAACCTTATGCTGAACTAAAAATCAGACTTGCAGTTAATTACCAGGATCTGCAGTCTAAAGCCCTGCAATCATTTTATATAGATAAAATTGAAGCACAAAGAAATTACTTAGGCCAAAACAGAAAATCTAATCAGACTTTGTCAGAGTTCAAAACAACATTAAATCGCTTATTGTAATTGCAAAACATATTCCAGCAAAAACTGATCATCAAATAGCAAAAGGAAATAGCAAAGGTATTAAGAACTCCATATAAAGCACACCATTTGAGATGCAGTATTTCAAAACCATTAACATACCTAGCAATAGAGTACCAATTAATTTTTTTATAAGTCAAATATATGGTAGGTACAGAGAAAACAACTCTTATTCGGTTAGGAAGGGGAGACATAAAAATGTCTGCAAAATACACAAGCTTGTATGTCTTGTATGAATAACAAAAGCCTTCTATCAGAGTACATTGCTTCAAAAAAGAAGTCCTGGTTTCCCAACAGTGAGATAGACTATATTTTCCTCTACAATTCCTTCATTTCTTTTCTGCATTGACTGCATTGTCTGGACTGATAAAGTAAGAACCAAATACTAAGCCAGTGGTTTCATACGCACAAGTTACAACCTCAAACTGATTGTACCCCAGAAGTCTGGGCAGATGGCTTGTCAGTCATTCACTCAGTTTTCAAGAGCAAACATTTATGTGCATATCCAATATAGGTGCCTACTTTGGTAAGCTGCTGATTAAAATATAATACACTATTTCTTCACTTGGAGACATTGCAGAATTACCTGGAGAATACTGGAATTCTTTTGTTGTGAACATAGTATGAACTTCTTATCACTGTTACAGATCAGCCTGCGTGTAAGCAAAAAAAAAGCAGGCATAAGTTTCCTCTACAATCCCATAGAAAACTTAAAAATTTACTGCAGAAAGACATTAAACACTTAAAACATTCATAGCTCACATCAGCTTTACCTACTTTTACTGGGCTTTGGTTCTGTAAAGCATTCAGGATGAAATACACACTCATTTGGGAAACTCTCAAGTGCTTTAACATTGTTTCTCTCTCAACAGTTGAGTTCCAAAAGTATGTTCAGACTTATATTGCCAGGCATAGTGATTCTTCACTCACTTTGCCACTTCTGGACTCTTCCAGGCTTGAAGTATCCTGCAGTGTTTCTTATCCCACTCCCTGTATCAGTACCAGCTCTAGCACTTCAGTCTCACACCTCTTGTGGAGAAGAGGTATGAGGTAAATAGCCAAAACTTGCAAGGCTGGAGAAATACAGTCTCCAGAGTCCTCATCGCTACACAAACTGCTCACTGAAACCAATTCGAAAGTCTCTCCAACTGATTTATTATTGTGCTCTTTACAGAGCAGTGAACTAGGATCAACACCAGGTCTTGATGTACTGTCCATTCAGCCCACTTCCCCCATTCAGCTGCGCAGTGGGTCTGCAAAAGTACCCACCTGCAACTAACAGTTCCATTCAAACACAGATGAAAAGAAAAAAGAGGATGAAAAAGAAAAGACCCTCGTGAAGCTATGAAAATGAATGAGAGAAGAATCTGTCTCAAAAATGCCCATGTTGGACAGCACTCAGTAGGTCTGGCAACAGAAAGTTTTGTACCATGCCTACTCAGAAAAAAGAATGGTACAGCTATGGGCTGCTTGGAACATCTAGGACAAATAATAAATAGCACTTTGTGACTCTGAATGCAGCTTTTTGCTTGAAAACTTGTGTTTGTCTGTGCATTTCTACAGATAAATAGATGCAGACACCAGAGCAGAGCCTTTGCACTATTAATTTCCAAATAGGCTAAAATTAGTGGGCTGCCATTGCTGTCAAAACCGTCTGGAACTAGTACATGAAACATTTAAGATACCTTAAAAAAAAAAAACAAAACAACAAAAATAAACACAAAATAACAAACAAACAAACAAAACCAACAAATCCCTCATGCTGTAGTAGAGAAAAAAAAAAACCCACAACATTATCCTTAGTAACTTTTTCTTTCTCTATGAAATTTATCTTTTTAACACATTTTGAAGACATCAAGTTTAGTCTCTGGAAAAGCGAATTTATGGAAAAAAGTACACAACTGATTCTGTTCAGGCAGATTAAAAGGTCTGAGAGCAAATCTACCCCACAGCCTTAGCTCAGTGGCTGCCCTTTTTTCCAGTCCTGCCATGTGAACTCTCTAGATCTCGTGGAAGATTCTTCCTACTTCTCATTATCTCAGAGGTTTCCCCAAGACTGAACATGACATAGCACCTACAGGTACCATATGCCTGTCTGGCGTGACACCTGGTACCAGGCAGGATCTGAAATGGTGCTAGATATCTGTATTCAGGCAAACCTATGGCTGGGTGTCTTTCTGTCCCACAGAGAAGGGGCAATTCCTCTCCTACCACCCCAAGTCAAATGCCAGTAGTCCAAGACTAATGCAATACTGCAGCCTTCCCATCCCACACGGCTAGACTCCTTTAAGATCATATACCTTACTACAGGATTATTTTTTTTTTAAGAAGAACATCAATACTGTGTAATAATCCTACTGCCTAGTCACTTAGGCTTTGTAATTTACATCTATGGGATCTACTAAATCAATGCAGGGCATAAAAAACAAAACAGAGAGCATTAAATACTAAGTGCTGACATTCCTCCAAGACATGCATCAAGGTAGGAGAAAAACTACAATAGTTATTATTGTTGAGAACCTGATGCAATCTGAGCTTTCCTGGTGAAATTCAAACTGCAATAAACATACCTCTTGCTCTACAGTATGTCCAGGTTGTCTTGGTGCACTGTTTTTAAGTAATTTGTAGTAACAACAACAACAAAGGAATAATATTATCACAGAATCATAGAATAGTTAGGGTTGGAAAGGACCCGAAGATCGTCTAATTCCAACTCTCCTGCCAGGGGCAGAGACACCTCACACTAAACCATACCACCCAAGGCTATGTCCAACCTGGCCTTGAACACTGTCAGTACTGGAGCATTCACAACTTCCCTGGGCAACCCATTCCAGTGCCTCACCACCCTTACACTAAAGAATTTCTTCCTCAGAT
>JASSUY010008040.1:2478-13100 GCA_032466535.1 Forpus xanthops | reverse complement strand
AGATTGAATTTCTCTGTTAACACTTTGAGTTTTCCTCTCTGCATCATCTTGCATATGCAAAAGTAAGAAACATTTACTGTTTGTACTATGGGTACTTGAAGGATTTCACACTTCTAGTATGATCTTCCTATTTTTACTTCTAGGAAAAGGCAAAATGGAACTTAAGTTTGATGTGAAAAATATATTTCTGAGCACAAGGTGGTTTTAATCTTGCAGTGCCCAGGATACTTGATCTAGAAACTGACTTTTCTGCTGCCAGATGAAACTGAACACTTGGACATCAGCAACATTTGTAATCAGATAAGTATTAGAGAAAGACAGCAGATTTTATTTCAGTGAGTGCTTTGAAAATGTTATTTGTGAGTGAAAATGGAGGTAAGGAACTCCAGTGGACTAAGCTCCAAAGCCATCTCACATTGCTACCTTTTGTCTAAGAATGCCCTGCTATATTTTGCTTAACAGTTAAGAAGAACATGTGAAAAAGTTGTCTTTAACCTCAAGCCTACTCAAGGTGACCTTGGATTTAAGATACAAGATGGTGTGTGAATTTAGAAGGAAGAATTCTACAGCTGAGAAATCAATCTGGGAAGCTCCTTCTCAGCTCGCATCCCCTCTTGATTTCTTTTCCCAAAGATGCAAAAAGCTTTAATTTTGCAATGAATTCAAGGGGTAAGTGATTTTGCCCTCCCTTTGTCATTATAACTGTCATGAGGGTCTTCTTAAATTGAAGTCTTCTCAGGTAATTTGTTTTCATACATTTTAACCCTACAGGCAATAAGTGTTGCATTACTACATACATAGTGCCTAACACTGCCATGGTTAAAAGCTTTTGAATGCATAGTGAATATACACAGTCTAACAGTCCCTATTCCACAGGGGATGAATTAATCCAGACAATGTGTAGCGGGCCCCTGCAGAAAAAGCTGTAATGAGGACCTAGTGATTTCAATCAGAATCTAGGCAGAGTTGAACTAAAAGCCTGGGTCGTGGAAATCCATGCTTTAGCATGAGTGACTGATGCAATCTCAGCACATACCTTGGCATTAGTATGCATTGACTTCAACAGTAATACTTGGATGTACTGCATAAAAAGTGGATGTTCCTGTATAGTGGTGTGACAGCATAATGCTCTCATTGAACCCTGGCATACCATGTAGCAGCATTGTAGATTTAAAACCATGTAAAAGCATGTAAAAACATATAAAGTTTTGCTTACTTGGTACGCTGCAATGATGTGATGAACAGTGAAGCTGCTGAACCTCACCACAGATGGAATCAGCATGAAATGATTAACGTGAAGTCGCTTGCATACCATCTACATCAGATTACCCCAAATCAGAGGAACATACAATAGCAAACACTTTTTCTAACATTTCTATTCTTTATCAGCTTTTAGTATCTCTGCCTTTCATACTGACATCCTAGAAGAACTGATTACCTACTCAGCACAAAAAACCTAAGAGATACAAGAAGGTAAATATGACCATGAAACAATGAAGCAGGAATAATAAAGTGACTGGAGGCCAGACTCAGAGCAATAGCAATTTGCAATTTGACCACACAAGAAAGAACTGAAAGTGACACTAATTTTTTTTTTTTTTTTTAATAATGTAATTTTAAATAGAAAACCCCAGGGCAACTGATTAGATGCCAAAGAAGCAGGCAAAGAATTGTGGCATCACATGGCAATTAGAAGCATAAGATGATAATCTGCTAGATAAGATTGAGCAACAAGGTTCTTGAAAGTAAAAACGAGCCAACAAAAGTAGACAAAAAGAAGTTACATGATTCCCTTTTTTTTTTCTTTTTCTATAACCATTACAATAGCATTCTATGTAGAAATACGAAATGCAAAACTGCATTGTCAAGTTCAAAAAAAAATGCTAAAGTAACTAAGATAAAAGTGACAGATGAATGAGTGGGTAAAAAAAGTCAAAAAGTTATGTAAAATATAGGCCTAAGGGATGGGGAGAATGCGGTGTGAAAGAAGTAATGGATAAAAACTGGAAAAAAGACCAACAGTCGGGCATAATAAGAAAATGCCAGCTATCAAGGTGGGAGGTGATGCACAGGGTAAGGAGTAAGCTCTTTGATTTGTCATCACTGAAATAAGAACTGAGTTTGCATTAGTAGAAGAGATTACTAAAAAAATAAATTTTAGAAAAAGGTAAAAAATAAAAGACCATTCTTACTGAACCACTGTATAAAAATGGAGAGTTGATTTGGAGGATCCTGTGGTGGACTGAGTGGGAATAGACAGGTCTTAGCTATTTTAATCTTCTTCATAAAACAATGGTCTCCTTTCATCACCTTTTGGTTGCACTTTTTGGGTTATATGTGACTCCATTTAAGTCAATAGATTATTATCTATAGAACAAGGTGCAACTGTTCTTCCACAAAGCAATAATCTTGATTTGGGATTTTTTTGCCTCTTCCTCCAGGACTGCTTCGAGCAAGACAGTACTCCTAAATAAAACCTAAAAATACTATATGACAGTTATTCCCAACCAAGATTAGTATTTTACTTTCCTGCTAATAATGCAGCTACTGAATCCAAAAGCGAAGGGGTTTGGAGCTTCAGAAGTTAGCTTCTGTTAACTTCCTCTCTCAAGATCTCCTACCAGTTACCTAAATAGTAAAACTTATAAACAACACTCATCTCTTCTATTCTTTTTGTGTAGCAGGATATATGAAAACAGATAAAGTTGTTAATACATTACTAAGATGCATAATTTCTCAATATTCATGTGTGTTCATACATTACAAAAACCTCATCTTTATTCCACAGAAATCCCTCAAAATAACATTTTCCCATCTGCATTTCCAAATGTTTCTTCTTATTTGGACTCCAATTTCTTCATACTTTCTCCCTTATGCCAATAGTCATGTAGGTTCTACAATGATTAGGTTTTTCCCAGCAATCCTCTCTCTCCAGCTTCACTACTGCTATAAGTGGAGAAATAGAACAACACGGAAATTCTCTCTGACTTCTGGAGGCATTATGTATCTTTTTCCAAAAAGCAAAAAAAAAAATAAGCACTTTTTAGCTCAGTGATCACCTCCCCTCCTGCTCATCTGAGGATCCCCCTAACAGAATCTCATAGCTTTGCAAATATTGATGCTTCTCTGAAAGTTTATCCAAACTCCCTTGGTTCATCTTAACAGAAGAAAGCTCCAAACTTTGACCTTTGACCCTAACTTTTTTTTTTTTAATTTAGAGCCAAACTTTAGACTAAACAAAATTTTGCAAATTTAAAATTTATTTCAATGTATCCAAGCCAGAGAAAATCATACAGCCACTACTGCACATTTTAAGAACAGATTATTTAAGTCATACATGCTATTGGTAAAAAGGATTTCTATTCTGTTGAAGGGAAAAATGGGTGGTATTGTCAAAAATCTTAGCATCATTAACTGAGAAAAAGAAACCCTAATATGTGGTATGTAGCTGAGTGATGTTTAAATTCATGTTGAAAAAAAACTATTTTTGTTTTGAGTGGCAAGTGTCTAGTGCTGTGAAAATGTTGCTTTTTCAGCATATCTTACAGGTACAGTTTGAACTTATGTGCTTTTCTAAATGCTAGATGGTGAACTCTGCATTTTTTGTCTTTGTGATCTTAACAAAAGCACTTATGGGTAATTACCAGATAGATACTCCTCTGTGTCTTTAAAAAATAGTAACTGTTTTAGATATATTTCTTAGACTACTGAATTGTTCATTATACTACATAAATGTAATCTGGATTATATTAAACCATATTAAAATTCATCTTCATAATCTAATATTGTTCCTTGCATTAGTCTTTTCTATTACACTGGTTTACCATTGGGTTTTACGTAGCACATATTTTATATCACTAAAGAGGATCTACTGTCTCAGTGGTGTGTTTAAGTCATCAGAAACCTACTGCATTGGCTATGTGGAGACCAAAGTCCTTAATCCTTTGACAGTATTACAAATGGAAAAACATGATCACAGAAAGCCCTGGGCAGTTTGCAAAAAGCTAACACTTGGCTTTTTAGTGTTAAGTGTATAATAAAGTTCTAACAGATGACAAGCAAGAAATACTTAATGGAAAGAAGAGGAGGTGAGGCAAGGTAGTCTCTTCTTCTTTAACTATACTCATATTCCTGCATAAATCTTACATGTTTTCCTCACTTCTATTTCCTCCTCTGGTCTACTGTTTCCCTTCATTCTTTTTCCTCATCCTCTCTTTTTCTTATAGCTGCTTGTTCTCATAAAGGCCCTCTGCAGATACATGTGCCAAGCTGATCATAACCTATAAGGTCTCTCAGTCTGTGCAGCTTTCATTTTCCATAATCTTCTCCTAGTGCAACTTTCAGCATGCTCTAATGGCCACTCACCATCAGCAGCCACCAGATAAGAACTGGAACAATGATCTATAGACACTAAGCACAGCAATTCCATAGACTGGTACTGACAGTGTCACGTTTTCTGTTCAGAAGAGGAAAGAAAGAATACAAATCAAAATAAATACCAACTAAACGAAAAGGAAAAAAAAATCCTAACAAATCAGCTCTGAAAGACTTTAGGAGTGGTAATGAGCATAATGTTAGAGAATGACAATCATACAAAGAAATATTTAAAAAGAGATGAAAAGCAGTATGTAGAGCAGGTATGCATCATAAGTCTCTACTGTCCAAATTCTACTTTTGCTGAAGTCAGTTGCAGAAGTCTCAAGGGAGGCCAAATAATAGTAAGTCTACATTTGCATTTTGGTTTGGATGCACTTCTGAAATTATATACCTGAGCATCTCCACTTACCTGCTTTATTTACATGGAGGAGTGATACAGGGGAACAAAATTAGCTGCCTTTTTAATGATGCTAAAATAGAAGATGCACAGAGGGCCTGTGCCTGGTATAATCCAACCACTAATAACCATTCAGCCCTTAGAAGCATACCAGGGCCAATCTG
Organism: Forpus xanthops; assembly: GCA_032466535.1. Taxonomy (NCBI): domain Eukaryota; kingdom Metazoa; phylum Chordata; class Aves; order Psittaciformes; family Psittacidae; genus Forpus; species Forpus xanthops. The sequence continues at coordinate 8,162 of JASSUY010008040.1, read as the reverse complement.
AAGCAACTCCCCTCTGAATGTGTACTATGTGGGTGGCTGGTTCTTATCTGCTCACAGTGTCCTTTGGCAGCACAGGACTACAAATCCAGTCCTACCAGGCTATTCTGCCTCCATCTGCAAGCCCAAGCAAAGTATGATTTTGAAATATAACCCGAGGAAAAGGAAAACTCAACATAAATAGAGGGGCAAAGGAAAAGAATCAAGTCAGCCCTTGCATGTATACATGTATTCTTGACAGCACCAAAAATATTTTAATTCTGTTCTCAGCAATATTGTAAATATATATTAGTTCTTATTTGAGGGATTCTTCCTCTTATTTACAGGTAAAATAAAGCTGGCAATGGTCTTGTTTTGTCAATTTAAACTTTTAAATGTAACCTGAATGTAGCATCTAGTATTGACTTTAAATTTTCATCTTTTCAAAAACCTGGAGTCCATGTACACACTAGACATATGAGAGAGACAGAAAGAGAAGAGAGAGAGAGCAGATAGAGAAAACAAAGGCTAACATTCAACCCAGGTGAAACACCCAACTTTTTCATTAGAGCCAAGTATAGCTTTGGGTTAATCTGATGACACACTGAAGTTGTTTGGAATAGATGCCAATGTAAAGCGATACACCTTTGGCGTTTAGTAAGCTTAAGGAATTCAATATGTGTGTGCTTGCATAAAGCACTTGAGATATGTTTGAAGGAGCAAACAAAAGCTCGATAGATTATATAGTCCAGTTTATCTTATAAAAACTCTTTATTTCACAGTGCATGGCAAAGTGTCCAACCAGGAAGAATTTCAGAACACAGCCCCATTTGTTCCTCAACCACCAGCTACTAACACAGAGTCAAGATCAGGAGTGGCTTTCTCTTCTCAGTGCACAGACTGATAGTACTAATACAATTTCTTTGTGAGTACAAGAAATGTCCTTTTACAGTTAAGAGTAAGTGTAATTGTGTTTTTAGTATTGAAAGCTCCACCTGACAGTGAAATATCTTTGCTCTGTTTTTGCATTATATCTGGCACATGGGTATGGCAGCTTGTGATCACCTGGGCTGGGCAAGAATAAAGGAGGACTTACGAAAATGTTACGCAAGTAGTTCAGGACACGCATTCTTTCTGGGCTCTAATCATTATCATGTTACTCCTGGTACATGCTGAAGCAGCACCATTGAATTTACTGGGATAAAACATGAAAAAAAGCAATTGTTAATTCTATGCAAATGTCGCTAATAATGCTAACAATGTTTTAGTCAGCATTTCACAGAGAACAAAACCCAAGAAAAATAAACTTGATACACTTCCTTTCCAAGCTCCTGAAAACTGACTGTTGCAGTTAGCATCAATTAATAAATTAAAATTTTATGTTTGGACTAAAATGTGATATTCTTCATATAGTTCACCAAGTTAGTGAGTGCCTGAATGAATAAGGCACAGAAAAATTCCAGATTTGAAAGGGACTATTTCCTTTTCTAGTGAATTATGTTTCTATCTCCTAAACACTACTAAATGCATATCTTTGATTTTCATGGAGATATGATCAAAGAAATGCTTTTGCTGTCTTCATAGGAAGTTATCTATTTCAGGCAATTTTATACCATATAGAAAAGCAAGCCATAGAAACTTGCGGTCTTTAAAGCCACTGTCTTTCCATCACTGCAGCCATCTCTGACCCCTCTCCTGTCCCTGGTACACTACTTTCTTTTAAAGGGGGTAAGCTGTTGAATGGCAAGAGCAGGACAGAAAGACCCTCGAGCTATTTCAGTCAAAACAGTGAATCTGTAAGGAATTCTCATTCCATCTCAGAAAGAAAACTGCAGTTAATCCTTTACTGCCATATGTCCAGGTCTTAAGACAGAAAGGAGAAGACATGGAAAAAATATTCACAGCAAAAAAAGCATCTGGCTTCGATAAGGAGTGAATATTCTCTGATGAAGTAGGTTTTAGGGAGGAATTTGAAAGATGTGAGACCCTGGCAAGCAGCAAAGCTCTTGAGGGAGGAGAGTGATATATTCAATCTGTGTCACAAAAGATAAGTGCAGAAAAGACAAGTGCAATAAAAAAGGGGGAGAAAGAAAAGGAGCAATAGCAGAGGTATAAAGAGTTTGGTGGGGAATGAAAGTAAAGCTAAAGATCACCTTGAGATTCTGAAAGATCTCACTGTAAGATATTACTATATTTCTGTAAGACTTAACATGAAGGGCTGTATTGATGAAGTGTCCTTCCTCAACCCCTTCATCATCACGTTTGCTGGAAGATCAGGTCTGCCCTGCCTAATCCTTCACATTCAGGTCTTGTTACATTTCTTGTGGTGTCTTGTCTTCCATCTATTCCCCTACTGAAAAGAGAGATTTAAAAAACTCCTTTTTAGAAGCCCATATTCAAATAACAGGAAAAAAAAAAGTGCCTTTGAACATTTAGGAATAATAGTACCCTGTGAACTTTGTGGGAGGCCCTGAGGACTGAATTATAATCTTTGCTGTGCTGGGACAAGAAACAGTGGCTTGATGAATATACTGTTCTGGAAACAAAAGTTAAAGATCTGGAAGCACCACATAAACTGACTCAGCCAATAAAATTCTGCATGGTCTTGTAGGAAGGACATAAATCACTTGTTGCATAAAAAAACTGGACAGGCATAAAGATCCAGTAAACAGAACTGAATACTGGGTGGTTGGACTGTTAAATATCCAATTCATGAATCAGTCCTCAAAGGGCAGCAACAATTATTCATATGCAGTGTAATAAACTGGTAATATAAAAGGACACCACAGCTGCTTGTGCACATTAGTAGCAGGCATTGCAGAAAGATCTGAAATAAGTATTAACCAAATTACAATAAGGTTGCTCTCAGAGGGAGCAGAATAGAAGTAGCTCACTCTTCCAAGAAAAAATATTAGTATTGAGGCTTATTTTGAAGCAAGCAAGCTGAAAGGGATAGCAGCAAGCAGAGGATTTGGTTTATTGTCTTAGTTTATATCCCCATATTGCTTACAAAAACAATATGAAGCATAACATTAGGACTAAATAATATCTTGACAATTACAAATGCCTAATCCAAGATGGCTCTGGACAGCATTTCAACAAACTCTATCAAGTATTTAAAGTTATTAAACAAACAACTGCAACTGTGTACCATCCTCTCTCTCACTGTCAGCACAGAAAAATTCCTTAGCCTCCATTACCTTTTTCATAGACTACTAAAAAGCTTTGTTAATACAGCATGATGCATGCAGCACAAATCCAGCTGTAGCAAACAAAGTAATGCCTTTGTATTATTTGTATTACATTGTTGAATGGTACAAGATGTCAAGGCCTTACCCATGGTTTCCTTGTTGGTTGGTGATGTATATTCTACTGAATGTAGAAGATGGATTCTACACTCATTCTGAATATAGCCCCTAATTACATATAATTACCATGCGTAGGAATGACGAGCACACTGTGTGGTGACGGTAATAAGACTAGCAAAATTTGACCAAGATTAGAGATTTACAAAGAATATCCGACAGGCATATAAGTGAATCAAGTGTAAATAACCAACACTGACCACAATTAAGTATATTCCAGAAACAAGAAAGATTTTGTATGACTGTGAAGGAAAAACATGTCATGTGGGTGTTGCAATTGGATTATAACCATGTCCCATACATGACACATAAACAAATATTTCAGAACTGTCATTGTGGACAACAGTATGTATTGCTGAGCACAGTGCTTATTCGTGAGCTGAGTCTTACATAGGGAACCTTTGATCCTGACTGTGTTGATAGTGATTTTTAAAAGGCATAAGATTCTGTAGCCTTCTCTATCTCCAGACACCCTCAAGAAAAAGAATCCACACAAGTTAGTTCTTATAAACCACCATCACCAATGAACAGACCACTTATTTACAGCACAATGCATGGGCCCTAATACAGCACATTGGTCAAGATCAAAGTTACAGCGAAAATACCAATGCATACATTTGGATGATGAATACACACAAGAAAATCATATTCTGTCACAAATATTTGTCCAACAGAACAGTATGATAATTATATGCAGTAAACACAAATTGCAATTACCTATATTAATTATTATTCAATATTCTTAACATATTTTTTTCTCCTAGTGGGGAAAACTAGTCTTTCATGTGCACTAAGCCAAAATTTTCTAAAATAAGCTAAATGTAAGTATTTATTTTTTAATGTCCTGAACAATTAAGGGGTTCTGTTTTCCAAATATGGGACACCTTGGCTGTAGGTTAAACAAAGCAGAGAGAATCTGCAGTCACAGCTTCTCATATCCGCATGTCATCAGGGAGGCTCAGTGTGAAGGAGGGAGATAGAACCACCATTGTGGCTATAGGGATCTAAAGGTAAAACAGTATGATTAGAAGGAGATGAAATACTTTACAAACCCCATTTTAATAAGAGAATAGAGAAGCTCTTAGGTAAGAATTTCCTTCCTCATGACAGTTTTTGGCTTCATGTCTCCCAGCTTAATCACAAATAAGGAGGAATGATCACAGTCAAAATAACAGTAAGGAGGTAGGGGAGAAGAGCACTTCCAGGTCACATACCCAAATTCCATCACAGCAAAAAAACCCACATACTTTAACCACCACTAAACAGGGGAGCCCCTGCAAAAACTTGAGGATTTTCTTTTTCTGTCACTTTTCTCTGCCTTCATAATATGTAGGCTGAATAGTTAACCTTCACTGCCTTACTCACTTCTAAAAACTGCGCTACATATGTGGCTTTATGGACACTGGAAGACAATTTTTAAAATTTATTTAGCCAAATGACTAAATTTTTCTGTTTATGGCCTATTTGTTTCATTCTTATTTTTTTCTGTGAATACTTTGCTTACAGAAAACAACATATAAGTACTAATTCTGTGCAATTGAATGCAGAGATGAGCTTATATGTATATCACTGTAATACGGAATATATTCACGGGAACAGAAACTGGCAGAATTTCATCTCATAAAATTACATTATGAAAATTAAAACCTTTAGAATATTGGCCATATGAGATGAAAAACACATACACCTTCTCCTTCACACTAGACGTACCTGTTCAGATCAAGATCATAGAAGCTTCACTGCCTCCTTCTGAGCTTACTTTCCTAGCACACAAGCAGATACATAGGAGGAAAGAGGGATGGGTCAGTTTGACTCAGATTTTTGTGTGGTTTTGTGTTACTATTGCCGCTGTAAAAGAGCTGGAAAGAAGACTTTCACAGCTCAGTAGGAGTTCCTTCACGTCAAATGAAGCGCTGTATGGGAGAAGATAGCTTTATACTTTACTAATCACTTCTTAGCAGACTGAAATTTTCCATAACCACAAAATCTAGCAGAGTCTGACATGATTTCTGACCTTTAAGTCAAGCACTCAGCACTGTCCATGCTGGCTCAGAGACCACCCTGAACACACTGTAGCCTATACAGAATTTTCTCGCCTTAGTGAGGCATTTTAAACTGAGGATTTCTAGGGCCGTCAGCTGCCACTAGCATTAATTCTCACAGTTCTGGGTATCCATGTGATTCAAGTAAACATCTTCTGTAAGCATTGCTATGTTCTGAACAGAAGAAGCAGTTTTTCATCATGTTTTGGTGCTTTATTGCCTCAGGGCTGCTTGCGTGACATTACTGCTTTAACTTGCAAAAGCACGTTTTATCTGAAAGATGCATTTTAGTTCTTTAGTT
>JASSUY010008039.1:0-13263 GCA_032466535.1 Forpus xanthops | reverse complement strand
GTTTACTCTGACCAAGGACTTTCTGAGTCTCATGCTCTGCCAGGGAGGAGGGGAAGCTGTGAGGAAGCAGAGACAGGGCACCTGACCGAAACTGACCAAAGAGGTATTCCATACCACAGCATGTCATGCCGACTGTATAAACTGGGGACAGTTACCAGGAAGGGTTAGATCACTGCTCGCTCAGGCTGGGTATCAGTCGATGAGTGGTGAGTGGTTGTATTCCCTTCCCTTGCTGTTTCACTTATCATTATTATCGGTGGCAGCAGCAGTGGCTTGTGCTATACCTTAGTTACTGAACTGTTCTTATCTCAACCCATGGGAGTTACATCCTTTCCATTCTCCTCCCCATCCCTCCGGAAACGGGCAGAAGAAAAGGGGGGAGTGAGTGAGTGGCTGTGTGGTTCTGAGTTATGGCTGGGCTTAAGCCACAACAATAGCCCTGATATTAACAAAGTGTCGTGACTCCAGGAAAGGACAAAACCCCTCTGAACTATCCTGGCTTTTTGTTTTGTTTTGTTTTTTCCCCATAGAATAGTATTTTCAAGACATACCTTTCCCTGCATATTGTGCTTACACAGACTTTTTGGTGGTGCTCCAACAGAAAAATGTCTGCATGTGCAGTTCTAAAAATCTTCTCAGTGATGTAAATGATTAAAGACGCAGGGACTCAAAACCATAGAGATGCAGTGAAAAGCAAAATCCCTTTTGGCTGCTGTACATGGCTGAATTATGCACTGCTTTCTCCTTATCATCATTAAAGTTTGCATAGGAAAATCATTCTCTGTGGTCCTTCTTTTATATCAAATGCTCAACCATAGCCTATGCTCACAGCAGTGCTTCCTTATGCAACAGGCTAGCATGGCAACTGAAGTAAAACTCAATGGACACTTCGAAATTATTCAGCTTTTGGATTATCATATGTGGGGTTTGGCACTGTAATTGCACAAACAGCATACATAATTCTCATCCATTATTTTAATGGGTATAACGTGCCAAAAATGACACGATTTCAACTTAAAAAATAAATACAAATCTCTCACCTGCTTCTAATAAACCCTTGTTCAGAGCTAATGCTTTTTTGCCCCAGAGAAGAGATAGGCCTCATAATAAGCCCCGAAGGTCAGCAATCTTGAACTCCACTGGAGCAGCAAGGCAGCAAATTCCACAATTAAGGACTAATACAGGAATGTCAGAGTCCCAGGTGATTTCAGCAGTTGTAGTGGAGGCTCAACTCAAAGCAATAAGCCCCTGCTTGTTAAAAATCAACAGGTTACCCCTGCAAACAAACCGGAGACTGATGCCACTTACAAACAGAAGTACTCGAGTATTGAGCTAATAATTCTTTGTTGCTGCAGCACCAAGTCTGTATGACAAGCATATGCCAAAGTGTCTAGAACCACCAAAGACAGCACATCTTCCATTCTGGTTGCTCCCAAATAACAATTGACATAAGGAGTACAATATTGTTTCTGTAAGAGCTGAACAGTGAGAAATGATCTGAGGTAGTCTTCAGCAGGCAAAACATCATGAGCAGAAATGCATTTCTCACTGAGCACACCAATTTTTTCCTTTGCTATCATTACTATAAAATCTTTTCTATTCTGAGAAGGTCTCCTGAAGGAACTGAGGCATCACACCAGAGGTTAAGTATTTTATTGCCACTTTCTCCTTTAGCACCTATTCAATCCAATGAATCTATTCTAGTTGACCTGCTCTGCATCATTCCCAATGAAATGTGATCAGTAGGCAAACGGGAGAGCAAAATGGAGGAAGTAGTACAGATAGTTTGGATGCCAACAGCTATCACCAGGCAGGTTTGTGTGCCACTAGGAGAAAGAAATACAAAGTGCTCTATTTGTATGCTTTTGTTTGTATGAAAGGAAAAGCTCCAGGGAGTAATTTCAAACCAAAATCTGACAGGGTGCAGTGAATCTGAACAGTCATTAGCAGTTTTAACACTACTGGGGAAGGACAGGCACGCAGGTGCAGAGCAAAGGGAGGAGAGGAAGGAGCAGAAGACATGAATAAGGAAATAAAGTTAAGCAATAAAGTATAAATTCACCTCACCCCTTCAGCTTATTCCAGCAGATGCTGGCAAACAGCTATAGAGAGCACAACTGATCTTGGCACCACCGCAGGGGTGGCACTTTAGCCAAGTTTGGTTATTTTAGAGGTTTTCTGAACTCTGTTGACACGCAAACAGGCTCTGTCAGACATGTGCTCTGGTTTTCCTCATTCATTTCCTCCCCCCACCCCCTTTTTTTTTTATTTTTTACTTGTGCAAATGCATTTCATGAAGCCAAAATAAATAAGCATTCTCCTCCATCCCTTTTGGAGCTCTCTGCTAATATACCAAAGTGCTGAGGCAATCCGAATGGATCTACTTGCAAAACAGTTCCTGGCCTATTTGCTTTCCATGTTAAGAGTCCAGTGCCACAGAGGACTTGGCAAGCCTGTAGTGCTCAGTACTTACCATGAGGAACTTGTTTTTTATTCCTTCTCAGACATGATGTTGATAGCACGAGTCTCCCTCCTCTCAGACTCAGTACTAAAACAATGTCTCAGGATGATATTAACAGGTACTGCTGCAGCATATGTAATCTTTCAATATTCATTCTGATCACATTCCTGGCAGTAACAATGTAGTTAATGAATTCACCTGAAGACTCCACTAGAGTTTTTCATTTTCCATTTTAAGCTGTTTTGAAGTGCACTTTACAATAGTTGCTTTCATCAAAAATTTGATTTCATTTTAAGAGTGGATGAATCTGATCCCTGAAGATCCCAGAAATACCATATGCTACATATTAATCAAAGTTTGGAAATCTATGTAAGATCATCAGATGAAAGTAATTTAAAAGTTTAAAATACAAATATACACATATTTATCTTGGAAAAAGAGCTGGAACATGTTGGCAAGCAATTGATCTTAGAATTCACACTGTTTTCTTGTTGGGTCAATAGAAAAGGATTTTCTCTGCTGCTATTTGAAACAGACTGTTGCTAAATCCTATGCAAAATCTGGAATGCATTATGCCTACATGTACTGACATTTTTTTATATCACAGAGATAGCTAATTACACAGCATTGTTTACTTATTTATAACTGTATGACTTTGATGCTGCCTGATGCCTGCGAGATTCCAAAATCAAGTTTGTCACTTTTATACCCAGAACAGATTCAACACTAGCACCTGCTTGTTAATATAGGTACCTGAACAGCAGAGAACTATTCATCTCAACTCGTTTAACCTATGGAATTTGGCAATTCTTGCTTTGTATCATACTCTTAGTTATTATAAAAACTAAAAGCCTAGACAAAAACCTTCCAGTGTTTTAACTGTTGTCCCTCCACTTGCTCCAGCAAATCAATGCATACCCCAGTATATACGTAATATACACCAGTACATACGTAATACACACCAGCTGAAGGACTTGGACACATTTTAATATTTCTAATCAAAATTTGCTCAACATTTCAACATTGGGATCACTAAATGCTGCGTCATTGTGTGGGCTCTGTGCAGAACAAAAGGGCTTTCTTTAATACATGCTGAAAATGGAAACGATCATTAGCAATGATGTTCTGAGCATGAGGCATTTTTCAATGACAACTTCTACAGAGGGAAGTGATCTGGGCTAATGTTGAATACAGGGCTTTTTTTAAGCATAAGACCCATAGAGAAATCCAAAGACTGCTACTCGGTGTTCAACTCACACAGCAGAGAAACACATTATCAAAGAGAGATGCTCACCTCCTTTTTTTTTTAAGGCAGTATTTATCCTGAGGAAGCGCTTAGGAACTCAAGCACATGTATATGTGGGTATATGTATTTGTATTACATTTACAGATATAAGTATCAGGATTACTTCAGCCAAGACTAAACTAAAATCACCCCTGAAACTGAACAAAACAAAGTGGATGTTTCAGAGTAAAATTTCACCAGGGTTTTAGCAACTGAGGAATACTACAGGTAGTTTAAACTGCAGCTTGGCAAAAGGTAATTATCATGGAGGAGACGCATCCTCTGAAAGCAGTTTCTCAAAAATCATTTTGTTCTATAATAGCCTCTAAAATATATGTACCCACACATATAAAAAGACTGTTTGGTAAGAACTTCATGCGCTCTGTTCTGGTTCTTCATTTATATTGCAAATGGAAAAAAAGAGGGTGTGTTGTGAATTAAATTCAGACTAAATAACAAACACAAAAGGGCTATTGTCAACTCAGAGAATAGGCTACTGTATGAAAAACTTCTAGTGGTTCTTATTAATCTCATATTTTACCTACTTATTCCAATTATATCTCTGAAAACTTGAGTACATCAAATATCCCATTTCTATAGGACTTCCACATTACCAAGTGAAAACCAAAATGCAACTAAAAATGGGTTTAAAAATGCAGAAAGATCAGAGGATTCAACAGCAGCCTCTAAACAACTTACTGTTAAACTCCTATTAAATTAGCCTTCCAATAACTTAGGCCCTGCTTAGGTAAATGCAGATTTATTGGAAATACATGTAATAATGCAAAAATATTTCAAGAGTCTACTTGAACAGACACATCTCTAAAAAGAGGTTCTGTGGTAAAGAGGGCATTTTTTGTTGTGGCAGCCCTTTTCTCTCTTGCTATTACAAGGGTGCAGCAAAATGACAGCTAATGAATAACAATCCACATTATTTCCAGCAGTGCCCATCTGACGGGTCCTCCTATAGCTGAAATGAGGTGTTTGCCCAGCCAGGATTTGACTTGCACATAAAAAATATCAACCCTAACATATCCTAGTTACTCGCTGACCTGGGTCTGTTGGTATCTTCTCTTTGCTAACCAAGTACACCCAGCTACTGTCTTCTAATAAATACAGTTTTCAACCAGGCCATTGTACTGGTTAACTCTGAGTCTAAATACAGGTTTCTTCAGCAAATCTTCTATATCTATCAGCAGGAATAAAATGCACACATGCTTCACATGTGACTTTCCACTCACTTTCAATTTAGTAAGAATAGAATCCTTAAGTGTTTGAACGTACAGTTCCCACTTTGTTTCTAAATTTGGGATATTACTTTAAATTATTGTTGGAAGCATTTCTCACTAAAGGAGAATAGAAGGAATAAGGACAATACCTAACGATAAAGTTGTGATTGTGGAGGAGTTTTCTTTTCCTCAGTGTTCTGCAAAACAGCTGTTTGTGACATTGCAGAATGCTATAATCTGTTGTGTGTTACTGCAAGGTGAAAGAAAACCTCATCATCTGATCACTGCTGTATCTTTACAAGCCCTGAAGATAAAGTATGGAAAATCTATAACTGCAATGTTATGTCTGTTGCTGCTGCACTCTTTATTAATCAATCAATGCCTCCCAACAAAGCTCTTTCAGCCTCCTCCTATAGCAGTCAGACATATAATCAGCTCTACAAAAACAGATCAGAGATGCATCCTTTGTGCTTCTCCGTAATTTACATATACTAAAAAAATCACTCAGCATGCTATTCATAACATGTTCTGTAGCATGGAACGCACTGTGTTAGTGTGCCATAGTCACAGCCATTATTTAAATAGGCTAAACCGTTTCTTAGGTTATAGAGTAAATTTCACTCTGAAGACTGAATGGATTAGATCATTGTTTCCCCATTTCCTTCGCAAGTAAAACACAATTGTAAAATAACTTGCTGACCTTCCTGTACATGTACAGGAGTAGTGTTCCATAACATAAATTACTGTTCTAACAATCTGTAAACATTTGTACCTCATACACAGACACCTTCCGGCTGATTTTTAATAATGAAAGAGAACTTTCTGTATTTTCTGAAACTGAACAACAGTCATCAGCGGAGCAAAAAGCATTTCCTGCTGCATCGATACAAGCTTCAGCTGCTGCCATTACCATGCCATTTCAGACACGATGCTATCCCATGGCACATATTGATTTACTTGCCTTCCCTTCTCCACCGGTCCCCAGGGGCCTGCCTCACCTGCATTTAGCCCAGTCATGTTCACTCCCTACTGTTTTAATAAAATCTCAGATTTGGACAAGTTAGCATTGCATCTAGTGACTGCACATAGGATTTTACTTTGCTCTTTTGTAGGTGAATAGACTAGAGGGGAAGGGGCAAGGACCTTTCATTGCACCAGCTTGTCCACCTTTTGCATTTAACACAATTTAGGATCCGCCGGTTATCAGAACTCTGGTCAGCTGCACAAAGGCTCTCAAAGAAAGTCATCTGTTGCAAGTACTCAAAGATTTATTTAGAGAGCCTTCCATGGGAGGCCAGTGAGGTGGACAGAAAGGGTAAGAGCACTGGTGAGTAGGTCAAGTCCCAGGTGCTCTGCTTGCTTTTAGGGCAGGAGCAAGGAGCACAGGAAGCGGGGTTGCACAGGGCTCAGGAAAAGACATAGGTAGAAGCTTGGTTGCAGATATGTTGTCTGACTCACAGAAGTGCTGGGAACCAATAAAGTTTTCCTGTTAGTCAATAACACATTTTAGACTTTAATAAGCTTTTCTCAAGATGCCAGAACAGTAAAAGATTATTTCTGTCCCATATATAACTCAAATAAACTCTGCCTGTTAGAGAAGTTGACAGTACCTCAGTTACTAAATGAAGATATTAACGCATTACAAGAGATGCATATTTCACACAAACCAAATTATAACATGAAAATATGCTATGGTCACAACATGCATTATGATCTCTACAGATAGCTGCTGGTTAGGCATTTTGATAACAAAGTAACACACAGGACTTGCTTAAAATTCAGATTCCTCTGCATAAATATCTGATTCCTGTCAAGCTCTACTTTCAACTCCTTAGAACAAGCCTTCATTTAACAAAAAAAAAAGCAAAAGTTCAAAAGTGATGGTAACAGTAGAGAAAGTTTCTCCCTCTGCACTTTCATATCACAGCTATCATTATAGTACCTGAGAATATGAATTTGGCTGGTCAGGGGATGATAATCAGGTATTTACTTTCTCTTCAAGAAATTCATAGTGGAACATAATCTTATCTAGAATATGAATTCTTGGAAACCCCCACAGATTACAAATGGAATAATACACTTTCATTTTGATTTGTCCATCCTGATGGTAATGCTGTTAACTAGTTTAATTCAAATCCATGTATTCCTTGAGCTGATAGTAAAAGCATGAGTCACAAAGCTAGAAGCTATTCCTCCAGACAGTTAACTTCCCTGCATCACTTATTAGCATACACAATACCAAAAAAAAACCCCAAACAACTCCAATTCCAGTTTCTAAATGTTACCAATCATCATTTGGACCTTCAGATACAGACTACTTGAAGATATACCCCACAGAACATTCCACCTAAGGAGAATGGTCAGAAATTCAGAAAGTGGGCAAACAAGGACAACATTCGCTAATTCATTGCTAAACTTTTCCCTTCCTACTGTAAATCTGAAATCTGAATCCAGCTATTTTGCATTTGAAGTCCATTTTTGCTGATGGAAATACAGTATCCGAGTTTTGATTCAACTTCATCTATATATCCATGTCATCTTCACAACACATCTTGGGCTGTATAAAGGGAAGTGTGGCATTAAGACTGTCCCTGAGGGTGAGTTATATTGGATGTAACATGCTCCATATATTTGCATTCAGTAGCATGGCATGAAACACACAACTGTATTAGCAAATCACATTGGACAAGTCTGAAAACCACAACAGATGCTGGCAATCACAGAGACAGCCTTGAAGTGCAGCCTCACGTATTATCTTCATCCACTGTAATGTTATGTTGAATTCTGACAGGGAACTGACCTTTAAAAAGCTTCTTTGGGTAGAAACAGTCAAAAGATCTTTTCTGTTTTTCTGCTATCAAATAAATGGGTTTTCATGCTTGTACACTATTTCAACAAACACATCTTTAACTATGTAGATCCAATTTTGTGGGGACCTTTGCTAATTCAGAGCTAATAAGTTTGTAGCAGCTTAAAACGCTCACTTCTGATAAAAGCAATAAACTGTTGAGGAATATGGAGGTTTGAAATATACCCGTGGCCCTTTTATCTCCTGCCAGGCAGAAGCAGAACCTCCTCTGCTCAGCAGAAGGTTTTCAAACACTGGCAAGGTCAATTCTCGATACGTCTAAACCATCTCCCACCAAAAATAAGGTAGCAGAATTAAATGAAGATCATGTTTCCCAGTTATGTGAATAAAAAAACTGATACTGCCTTTACTGCAGAAAACAAACAGAATGTGCTGTGGCCCTCTGAAATCTGTGGTCACGTGCAAGTTAGCTGGCCATTTTAGATGAAAATTTGTCTATAATCACCTTTTGCAAACTATTTGCGCAGTCAGTTCAGGAATCAGGCTGACTTGATATATACCTGATTACAGCACCACAAATGTGCCTCTGCACTGCTTTTATTTACTTATCAATTAAATTGTGGTGCATATATTAGGTGTTTCCAGGACATCTACAGCTGGAGAGAGCTGTCTGGCTTGTTAGCTTCTACTCACAACTTACTAACCTGGTCAGGTCTCTCTTCTTGGCTTGATGTTTTTGTGAGTAGCTAACGCGCTTCCTTTCTTCTTTCTCCAGGCTCCTCCAACTCCCCATTTCTTCTCCACCCCCTCCCCAACTCTCACCTTTCCTTTTTCTCTCAGGAGCAAATGCTAACAGGATTTATATTCAGCAGCTTGTCACATGACAGACATCTATTTTTCACTTGTCAGACTGGCCAAAATTGAAGCAAAAGCCTGTTAGTATGACAGTCAACTAATGCAGATTCTCTGGGTCAAATTTTCATCAAAACCAGGCACAACAAACATGCATAAAAGTTATTTAATTAAAAATATTCAGGCTCAGGTAACAAGGGACAAAATTTCTGCATATCCATTAAGGATATTTAAAAACAACCCACCTAGAACAAGGCATAGGATGGAAAAAACAACAGCCACATAACAGCATATCCCTTTTTAAACAAATCTATCTGTAAAAAGAAAACTGGAAGTGGCTAATCCTTTATCCTCTAATAAACAGATAAAAATTTACATGTGCTGCCAGTTTGAATAGGATCTACCACTTTTATTATACCCTGGGCTATATTTTTTCCTAGATAAATCAATAACAGGCAGCCATTCTCCAAGGTGAAAATACATGTTAAGAGGGAAAGACACCAGGCCAAACAACCTTTCACTTATTTTAAGAAGTAGTAGCAGAAGTGGTTTTCTCTTTCTTGCAATGAATGCAGGTGATTTTTATCTCCAATGAAATAGCAGTACGCAATTTAAAAGTGCTAAAAGAAACCGAATGACACTCCTCCCTGTTTGTGAACACAATACTTACTTTTCTATGATTGATTCTTCCACATAAGTTGCCTGTACAGAACATAATATGCTGGTTAGATTATGCGCCACAATGTTTGAGACTGAGTGAACCTGGTAAGCATAAGGTTCCCAGCTGCATAAACAACTATAGCCTGCTTACTGCCTGATATAAGAACGAAACAGCTCTATTAGCCTTGGCAGAGAATTGTTTCAGACACACTGCACTTGATTTATGTAGGGGATCCATGAACATAAAGCTAGTCTTGAAGCTGAGATGGTTAGACTCACTTTATCTACTGCTGCTGCTATGTGAAACCAAGGTAACAGATGGTAAAACAGCAGCAGCCTGAGACTGCATGCTTTTGCCCAGTATCCTACAGTATCATTACTTAATTTAAGAGAAGGTGGTTATTTTTCCCTCTCTACCAAAGGCATGGAATACCTTTTCTCAGTGACAAAGTAAGTGACCTTTTCTCAGTAAGGCCTTTTGTCAGTGACAAAGAGATCAGAAGGGCCTTTCATACCTTACACACTTTACAATACACAAATCAAACCCACAACTTCAGTTTTAATTAGACGGAACCACATTTGGGATGAGTTCTGACAACTTGTAGCCCTTTGAGCATCCCATCCTCTCCATATTCTGCTATACCAGCTCCTTGCAATACCCTTCTGCTGCTCTGCTTTCTGTCTCCACAGCTGTACAATCCTCTCTAAATGACATGACACTCTAATTTCAGATACGGTCAATAACAGACGGAGCCAAACTTTCCAGCATGCTTAACCACCTCTTCAAATCTGATGAATGCTGGTTTTCAGATTTGACACTTCTCTTTGATATTACTAATGTCTCCAGGAGCACAGGGAAACAAGTGATTAAACTCAGAAAACTTTCTTTACTTAGCAGGGCATTTAAAAACACTGTCCTAATGAAGAAAAATAGCAGCATTTACACTCGTATAAGACTATATACTAAAGTTAAAATGACAAAAAGCAGTTTACAGGTTATAATTTTTTGTGATGTTTGTAAAGGCTGTGAAAGCAACAGAGCCAGGGATCTCTTAACATTTCAAACAAACTATAAAGAGAAGTGTTACAAAGCTCAAAGATTCTAGAAACACAAAGGGATTCCACTTCCACTGCGTGCACAAACCAGGTTTACATGTCTTAAAACAAAAATGAGTTACAAGAGTTAATACTGGGGGGAGAGGTGGTGGTGGTGGTGGGGGAGGAGAAGGAGAATAATTTCGAGCAGAGATTTAATCCCTGTATTCAGAGGACTAAGATAAGATCCAGGAATGAATTAACTATAAGACAACACCACACAGTGGGTGAAGCATTGGGAATTACTACCTGCTCCCAGAGAGAGTATGCTGAACTCAGAAGATCATTAAACATGCCCCAAAACTTCTTTGGTCTCTTACACAAAGCATATTTAAGGGCATTTTTATGCAAGATTCAGGATCTGGTTCTGGTATTTTTAAACTGTGTTTACATGTTTACATTGAATGCCATCTTGAGAGTCAGAAGTCCTAAGTTCTGTTCCCACGTAACTCCTGTTACGATCTGGGGCAGGTCACCCAATCTTTCTGCTTACAGCCTGTAATACAGGTATAATAGTATTTGCCTCTGTAAGATATTTTAAGATGAACTGTCTGCAGCATGGTTTGAGAGTCTCACTTTAAAAGTATTCCACAAATCTAAAGGCTTTGATGCTTAAGAAGATGCAACATGAAGAAGCCAGTTGTTTTAAACTACTGACAAAACCAGTTTTTAAACTCATATTGTCAAATTTGAACATATATCTAGGAAAAAAAAAAAAGCCTTTGGAGTAAATTTCTAATTCCTTTTTGCTTGTCTGACTTTATCATGTTTGCTTCATTTGCAAGAATGGGACAGCAACTGAAATGAAACTGTAAGCCAACAGAAGTTTTAATATATTGTAGATGTGTCCAAAACCCACCAGTTTACAAGCTGCAAAAGCTTCCATTCAAAAAGCAAGGCAACCTGCCACACGCTGCACAAGCAATCCATTTTGATAAAATGCATGCCTTTGTGAATCGTAAGCAGACTTCCTACAAAACTGTCTCTCCTTTTCTCCCAATTCCCTGCAGACGTGTGCAATTTTCACTGCCTGTCAGTTTATCAAAAAACACCAGAGCATCAAATTTCAGCTCTGGATTGTCAGGTCTGATCCCTATTTCCTTTCAAATTCCAAAATACTGACACATTGATTGGAGTTCACAGTGTCAGACAACAGCACTTAAGAGACATTTCTGCTAAAATATAGCTTCTGATCTATCTTTTATGTTGTTTTTCTTTTTTCTTCTTGCAGCCTCAAGAGTATTGATCTGGGACTCATTTATATATGATTTTCACAAAGTAGAAGGCAATTTGCTCAAACAAAACTGTTCTTTTGTATAACCTTTTAAAAGGGGCCCATCAAAAGGGGTTGATCAGCTCATTTAGTTTGCCGAGACATCCCCCTAGCACTCCCATGAACTGCTTGCATCTTTAAGTTCCCAAAAGCTAGCAAGCAAAAATCTAAACCGAGTGCTCTTAGCTACGCACTGCTCCCTGTGTTGTAAAGTTTTGCCATGTTAGCATCATATAAAAGTTGTAACTCCATAGCAACAAACATTTTTATGCACGCATATACTCCGATAATACTACTGTCAGTAAAACATCTTTAGTGAATACGTTATCACAGCAGAACTTCTCCATCAGATATTATCCGAGATTAACGTCACCAGTACAGTGTTGTTGATTCTGACTGAGGCCTCTCTCTAAATTATAAACCTCTGAGCCACCCTGTCTCCTCAACAATTGTCCTGCTTCACTGGAGGTTGTGAGGCTGTTGGAAACTGCACCTGAATGCACTTCAGAGGCAGTAGCAGCATTTGGGATACTGAAGCAATTCCACAAATTGCATAACAATAGATTTTGAAGCTCTCCAATTCATGTGTACATTGTAATTTCATGTAAATGGTTAATTCGATTCTTCCTCCAGTGTGGAAGTCAGAGAATGCTACAATATTTCTCCAATTGCACTCTAAAGAAGCTGGCTTCCTTTCCAGAAGTGCAAGGAGGTGGGTTTTTACACACACGGAGCATATTTAGAATGTGTGTAGACTGCATGGATTTAGCTGTGATGTAAAGTGGAAGGTCTGTTGCTACCAGGGAACATTTCTTTTTTTGCCATTCACATTTAAAGGAGGCGCCCCTCAAGGGTAACATTTCTATAAACAAACATAACATGCATTTTTTAACAGTGTGCATAAACACGTGTATATGCACAGACACAAACATTTTGACAGCAAAATGGCCACAAAGGCAGCAGAAAACAAAATATCTGTCCCACCGTCCTCTCAACTAGGCCTTTTCCTTTCAGAGACAAAAAATCTCCAGGCTGTTTTCAAACGGGGGTCCCACACGGGATGAGGATGGACAGGGTAAACACGGCCTGCACTAATTGGATAAAAACCTTCAGAAGTTTCTCAATAAAATTTGAAAGCACAGGGGAGTAAGAGTAAATAGGAAATTGTAGTGTTTGAATTGGGATCAGAGGTCAATGAATAAGCAATCCTTACAACAGCCGAAGAAGAACAAGTGGAATAATATAAAATATGTCATCTAAATTCCTGATGTTAAAGTAAAAGCTAGTTTATCTAAACCTCTACACAAACTACCCACCCTTCTTCAAGGAAGTTGCATGGAAGTTACATAAATTTTACCATGTTCACTCTTAAAACTTCTCATATCTGAGCAGTGATATGATAGGATGAGAAAGTTGGGGCTGTTCAGCCTGGAGAAGAGAAAGCTGCGTGGAGACCTCATAGCAGCCTTCCAGTATCAGAAGGGGGCCCATAGGGATACTGGGGAGGGACTCCTCATTAGGAACTGTAGTGACAGGACAAGGGGTAATGGGTTCAAACTTAAACAGGGGAAGTTTAGATTGGATGTGAGGAAGAAATTC
>JASSUY010008037.1:0-33379 GCA_032466535.1 Forpus xanthops | reverse complement strand
TTCTTTACTGTGAGGGTGGTGAGGCACTGGAATGGGTTGCCCAGGGAAGTTGTGAATGCTCCATCACTGGCGGTGTTGAAGTCCAGATTGGACATAGCCTTGGGTGGCATGGTTTAGTGGAGGTGTCCCTGCCCATGGCAGGGGGATTGGAACTAGATGATCTTGAGGTCCTTCCCAACCCTAACTATTCTATGAGTCTATGAAAACTTGGGCTCACCACCACGATTAAGAGGAGAATGACTTTGTAGTGAAGTGTCCACTTTGCAGAGAAAAATTTGCATATCTTAGGCTTATTCTAGAATTTTGAAATTCTATAAGCAACTTGCAGCTGCAATAGAGAAAAGGAGACTGTATAGGACCTTGGTACCCCTAGTAATAACTGCAGAGTATTTCCAATTGTAGGAAGGTGCTACCAGTATTTTTAAACCAGGATTCTGACAGTGCTAATGTCTTTATATCTTACAGCTTCTTGCCCATTTCTCTGCCTTTATTGTAAGCAACTGATTTCACCTGCAGAATAGACATGGTGCGCTTTGTAAACAAATAAACATCCATGGTTAGTAAACAAAAGCTTTTGTCTTTAAACTTGGCTTTTAGCGCAGTACGTCTCCAAACAGTTTTGTAGTATCTATTTGGGGCTGTCCTTTCCCAAGTACCCCCTTAAGGTTCTGTGTTTCCTTTTAGGTACACTGACCATGTTCAGTATCACTCATGTCATAGATGCTTCACTGCCTTTGCCGTTCTCTACATTTTTAGTTTCAGACAGGTACTAAATAGGATTTCTTTTTTGTATCCCACCCTGACCTATATAATATTAATTGATATTAATACCCCTTATATAAATCATGCAGACCTGGCACTGAATTAGATTTGCTTAGCTGTAAGTACCTACAAAAAGATACAGAAATAAGCAAAAATAACACTATAAATAAAGAAAGCTTGATTGTACTCTGCCTGTGTATGTTGCACTGTGGCACACTTATAGGGACAGAAGGTGCAAAATACATTGTGGCTTACTTAACCTACCTTTCTCATTTCTTTGTGTAGATATGCCCTTGCACCTAACAGTGTGATGCAAAAAGACTGACATAGTAACCAACACAAAATAAGATGATTTGAATTCTGCTTGTTCATGGCATACGTGTAACACACGAGTAGTGCCAAAATCTTCCCCAAGCAAGTATCACCTGAACATGCATAAAAAAGTTTCAAAGTAGCTTCAGAAAACTTTCTAACAAAGATGTGCCAAAGTCCCAAATGGATTTAAGATTTTTTAGCAAGCTCCATCTAGGACAGCAGTAGAAAGCCAGTGATTTTTTCCCAAGCATAGCAAGGATTACTCTCTAAGCTCGTTTGAAAACAACAGTTTCTGGGAAGTCCAGGTCTGGTTTTTAAAATAATGTTCATAATGCTTTGAGAAGCCAGCATCAGTTTGACTGAAAAAAATAGCAAGTGGCTGTAATAATTCCACACTTCTAAGAAATTCCAGGGAGCTGAATTTTGAGATTGATTTGTGCACAGCAAGCCATTCCTCAACAAAGACAATAAAGATGTAGGAACGCCAGCCATTAAAAGAGGTTCCTAACAAGACCACCACCTAAACACAATCATCTAAACTTTAAAGCAAGAAAAGTAGATTTATTTTAAAAGAAGAAAACCAGGAAGGAATTACACAGCAAAACAATTCACGATTGTCACGGTTTAGATAACACAGCTATATTATTACTTTTATATGACACACAGGATCTATTAGACACCAAGAAATGAGTTAGAAATGAAGAGAACTGTAAGTTCTACAAAAGAACTTCAGGTTCTATAAAAATTAACTCAGTGCTACTCAATGCTGTGAGAAATGTTCATATTAAATCTTAAATGATCAAAGGAACTGACTTTGCTAGTGTAGATGTATTTCAGAAAATAGACATATACTTGTAATATTATCTCTCTTATTTGCAGGTTTTTAATCTGCAATAAAAAAGTTACTCAAATATAAAATGCCAAAAGCTTTTATATTCTTGGAAGGCCAGTTCTTATTCTGAGGCATAATAAATTAACCCAGATTAATTTTAACATTATTGCTGAATGAAATGGTATCGAATGTGCTATTTTCATAGAATCATAGAAAGGTTAGTGTTGGAAATGCCCATAAGATCATCTAGTTCCAGGGACACCTCACACTAGACTCATGTCGCCCAAGGCTCTGTGCAACCTGTCCTAGAACACTGCCAGGGATGGAGCATTTACCACTTCCTTGGGCAACCCATTCCAGTGCCTCACCACCCTCACCATAAAAAGCTTTCTCCTCATATCTAACTTGAGCTTCCCTATTTAAGTTTGAACCCATTACCTCGTCATATTGCTACGGTCCCTGATGAAAAGTCCCTCCCCAGCACCCTTACAGGCCCCCTTCAGATATTGGAAAGCTGTTATGAGGTCTCCATGCAGCTTCTGTTCTCCAGGCTGAACAGCCACAACTTTCTCAGCCTGTCTTCATACAGGAGGTGCTCCAGTCCCTTTACCATCCTCGTGGTCCTCTCTGGACTTTCAAACATGCAACAGGAAATCAAGATGAAGAAAACCCTTTTTTTCTAGTATCAGGTACATTCTGTAAGACCTGCCACAATTTCCTGATAGTTAATGCTCAAGAGGAGCTAAGCCTCCAAATGGTACACAGGAACCACCCACTTAGCCCATTTTCAATCATGTACAGATGGCCAAGCCAAAGAATTCCTATGTCTAATAATTATTTCCTAAATGGTAATATAATAATTAAATCTAAACATTAGTTTAAGTTCTAGATTCTCAATAAGTGTAATGAAGAGTTAAACCTGCAATAAATGTAAATGTAAAGCTCTGCTGAATGCAAAACACTTTTATTTCAACCCAGTTGCCAGCTGCTGATTAACCAGAACAGAGATGCGAAGTAAGAACCCACCATTTTTGAAGTTTTATTCTGATAAACTAAGAAAAATAGGAACATTTTGTTGAAGCTTAGACAGATTTGTGACTTTTTCCAATTATCTTCCATTTTAGTAGAAAACAAAATGTGATAGCATGTCTTAACAATTTACAACAAACAAAACTGCATAATCGACTGACACATACTTTAATTCTTATTTGAGTAACCTGTAGTTTGGATTTTGTGTTTTCTATGATGACATATAATAAGTGGAACTTCCATCAGTTTTGATGTATTTGTATTTACAGATGACCTGATGACCCAGATACCTAATTTTTACATGGAAGTGAAACATGACAGGAAATACCATTCTCTTCTGTTGCATTGGAAATAAAATTCCCGAGATTTATTTAACTTATTATAAAGTTCACTCCATCTATTTTAAAATACCTAATGGATTTGAAATGGTTTAAAAAAAGTTTATTTATCAGGCAGGTTGAAAATTAAAAGTTATTCTGTGAAAGTAAGAAGAGAATCAGTAGTTTACTAGCAGAATGCAGCTTCTCAGAGCATCAAAAGAGTGATCATCCAACACATGCAGGTGCAATGTAGGAAGACCTTTGCAATGTGCTTGCCTACAGTCTTGCAGGGTTCCTGAACTATAGTGAAAATCCTGAAATATGGCTTTTGTGAAGCTTAGAAAGGCTTCAGAAATACTAGTGTTAAGATACAGTTAAGAATAGGATGTTACACTCTGAAGTTTAGCATAAGCTGTTCTATATCACAGCATTATGTTCTTCTTCTACCTGGATTTATGTACTTTGAGCTTATTCATAGAGGGAATTGATGCCTCTGTCTTAAGCACTGTACAGACATACAAAAATATTTTGTTCTTAGAGCCGCAGAAAGTCTCTAAATGAGAGAATGGAGAAAAGAGAGATTAGATATAGGAACAAAACCTGATAAAATCTTCTTCTCTGGGTACCCCTTTCCAATTGCAACAAAATCAGTTTACACAAGGAATAATCTTAGATGCACTAACCAAGAAACAGGAATCAGATTTCATGTGGATACAGAAGTCTTTCTTCAGTAGATCCGGAACAGAAACTGTGACTGAATTAGAATTGGTAAACTGAAGAATAACAATATTCTTTTGTCATTGGAACGATGGTGATGACACAAATACACATTTCTAGTGATATTTAGAAAAGAAGTGTTAGGTGAGAGAGGTATATTCCTAAACAACACATGACTTCAGAGACATTCAAATAAAAGATTAAGAGCGCTGATGACTTTTTAAAACTTTTATTATATTGCATAAGCTATAAGATTTTACAAATCTTAGTTACATTTTCAGCAACAAACACTGATACTGTAGTAAATACAGAGATTAAAAGACACCTCTAACAAAATATAAAAAGGTAGAAATGCTTAAAACCAGGATGCTAAATATGAAGAATGTTTGGCAGCAATAACCTTACCAGAGTGGTTTTAAAACTGACTGCCAAGGTAACAAAGTGTTTGTTGTATATACTTTGAACATAAGGCTCCAACGCGCCAGGTGGTGAGCGCAGTCAGTGCCATCATTTCACACACCTTTCAGCATCTCAGAGACAAGCTTTTTATGAACTCTGTGTTGTAAGGAGCACTAAAAAGTACAAAATAAGATGTAAAAATGTTACCGTTGTAGCATGGACTGAAGTGCAACACGTGCTCCAAAGGAACTGAATCAGTTAACTGGGGAATAAAGTACCAGTTCATTTTAGGGAGGGAGAACACAGTAATGTTCAGTATGTCTTGAACTGGCTGAACAAAACAAAACAAAATAAAAACAAACAAAAAGATCAGTTTTTAAGCTAACAGCGCCAATACTAAAAATAGTAACTGAGTTTTCCCTTGCTTGTCCTAAGAAATAAATCTGAAGCCTTTTTTTCTAATCAGAACACCCTGAACACTGCTTTTAAGAGAAAATGGAGCTCAGAGTAAAGTAATTTAAAGCAGCTTTCATTTAAATTCTTAATGCGTAGTTGCCTACTGTTAGAAGTGTGGTAGAAATTAGTACAAACTACTATAAAAGAATGCTCATTTTTAACTCTGTAGGCATAGTACTACATTTTGCATAATTCCACTGAATTAAAAACAATATAAATTGTTATATAAACAATGTTTAGTGTCCAAATTGAGATAAAAATTTGTTCTAGAAAATAAGTATAAGTACCTATCTCCATCCACTTTCTGCTTCGAATGGCAACACAGGGTAGCAGCTGAAAAAAAATACTTTAATCATTATAATAGTTTTTATATATAAATGTATATCCATTTTTGAAGTTAAAATTCTGGTCAGCTTCATACCTGTAAATCCAGTGACTTCAAGATGCATATTCTTGACTTACGAAGTTGAATCAGGTGGGGTATGTCATTTTGAAAGAGATACTACTGTTGCGATTGCTAAAGATACAATTGTTTTAAATTTCCTTTCAAACATAAAATACAAAAATCCCAGGTTTTACAACAATTACCATCTTCATCAACATGCAGGAGGTCAGTATTCTAACATAAACACTAAATCTGCCTTTAAAATATTATAAAAGCTACATACTTGTAAGTATGAACTGAGGTGAGGTGCTTTTGGCTAACAGAAAGAAAACCCGTAATGTGCTTTTCAGATTCTCAGGTGTCCCACTGATAAGGTAAGTCTCATGAAAAAGAAAGGCACTCCAGCAGGCTAATTTGTCTTCAGACTTTCCTAATACGCAGTGCTAGACAACGAATGCAGTGTACTGCCTTTTAATTTACATAGTGTCAGACCAGTAATATTCTTCACCTGTTTCACTTTTGAGCTAACAAGAAAAGTTTAGACTGGTGCCCCTTCACATCATCCTCTTTACAAATTACCTCATAAAAACCAAAAGCAGACAACTAGACATTCCTACATCCTGGATTATTTCTTGTGCATCACCTCTAGCTCTACACTAGTAAATAATGTTCCTATTATTGAATCAGCATTGTTTTCAGGTTTGTAACAGAATTTCCTTCCTGACAGTACTATAAAGAATTTTCCCTTAAAAGGAATTTTAAAGTTAATTCCTCCCCCCACACCTTTTTCTATAATTTCTATAATATGTGTTATTTGGTAACAATCTGAAAGTGACTGTTGATTAGCTTATTCTGGGTAACATACCCAGATTTACATGCATACAGCTGCATACTGTTTAACCTGATCACTTCCCTTAAGTTTACATTACATCAAAGTACTGACCTAAGCAAAGACCTGGAACTGGTATACCCATCTGCAGGAAGAATCTCAACATCATGTACTGCACCATGGCAGGGAAACTCTCCTGAACTTTAACTGCCTTTCACCCTAAACACAAGACAAAATTTGGTCTTGAGTAGTCTGTATCTAACACCTTTCACTTAATATTGTATGTACACATATGTGGACTTTTTGCAAAAACTGACAGCTCAGTGTCTTGTGAAGAACCGAGACAAACTTCTTGCAAACATTTGTGTTCTGCAAAAAGAATCAATTCCACTGAAGCACAAATATAGATCAGTTTCAAAACAAGATTCAGAAAGAAACTACCTCCTTTCCCATTTTCTCTGCTCATCACTCCCTCTCTCCTTAGAAGGGGCTTACATAAAAGTGGTTCAGGCATGACCCATTTCTTATTTTCAAGGTAACTGATCTCCAGATTCAAAGAAGACAAAACCTCTGAATGTTTCCCTTGCTTTGCCAAGCGCAGTGTGCCACGAACCCTCACTACCTTTTGTACAGGCCTGATTTTCACACTAGCATTTTAGCTCTCTCCTCGTGCTGCAATACTGAGCCAACAGGGAAAAATAAATCTTGAGAAATAAATACAATGATTCCTATAAATTCGTATGTTGAAATAACATGTAGGAATATAGAAAAAGCTTTAATTTAACCACAAAGACAAATTTCATTATAACATTTTGTCATTTCCAAACACATGGCACACATCATGTACCGTTAGCTCAGGAACTGAAATTTTTAGAACTCAATGTAGTCAAACTATTTTTAATGATCTACAAACAAAACAAATTCTAGTCACTGACAGATTTCCAGTGCATAAATTCCAACTTAAAGCTGGAATATGACGATAATATATTCTGTAAATACTGAATATAAATATGACCTATAATTCTACTGATCTTAGAGTTACAGAGAATTTTATAAATCCAAGATTTAATGCTCATGATAGCGTCAAGGAAGAATTTCCTGTGCTTAGGGGCATCAGCTGTTTTCATTTAGCATACAACTGCAGGAATGCTTTCTCTCTATAGAATAGCTTTCTCTATTCTGACAGAGAAAGCAAGTTAATGTATTTATTGTTTAGTATCAAACTCAACTTTAGAAAAGCCTTTTCAAGTGTACCCAGCAACATAAAGACATTATGTGATAAATGCTAGCAAGTTACACACAGAAAAGATGGCATATGGGCTCTAATCCGCAAAGCAAGCAAAGCCAGCTGTTGCTTGGTTGGCACGGATAGAAGCAACAGCCAAACACACACATATAAGACACAATTAAATCTGACCAGACATCAAGAGCAACAAGAAAAGCTTCTATAAGTACACTGGTGATAAAAGGAAGGACGGGAAAATTTTCTCCCTGGAAGGAAACAGAATACCTGGATACCTGGCACATGAAGAAAGCTGAAGTACTCTGTGACTTTCCTGTTCAGTTGTTCACCATCAAGTGCTCCAGCCACACTACCCAAGTCACAGAAGGCAAACGCAAGAACTGGGAGACGAAGAACCACCTCTGTAGGAGAAGATCAGGTTCAAGATCATCTAAGAAACCTAAAGGTACAAAGGACCTGATGAGATACATCTGCAGTTCCTGAAGGAACTGGTGGATAGAGTTGCTGAGCCATTACCTACCATATTTGAGAAGTCGTGGCAGTCTGGTGAACTTCCCACTAACTAGAAAGGGGAAACATAATCTCCATTTTTAAAAGAAAGAAAACACAGGAAACAGTCACCTTGGTGCACAGCAAGATCATGGAGCAAATCCTTCTGGAAACTATACTAAGGCACATGGAAAATAAGGAGGTAACTGGTGAGAGCCAACATGGTTTCAGTTAGGATAAATCACGCCTGACAAATTTGGTGGTCTTCTACAATAGGGTGACAGCACTGGTGGATAAGGGAAGAGCAACTGACATCATATACCTGGACTTGTGCAAGGCATCTGACATTATCCCACATAACATCCTTGCCTCCAAACTGGAGAGGAATGGATTTAACAGATGGACCACTGGATGGGAAAGGAATTGGTTGGATGGTTGCACTGAAAAAGTTGCAGTTAACAGCTCAGTGTCCAAGTGGATGCCAGTGATAAGGGGTTTTCTCAGGAGTCAGTACTGGAACCAGTGCTGTTCAATATCTTTGTAGGCAACATGGACAGTGGAATCAAGTGTGACTCTAGCAAGTTTGCTGATGACACCAAGCTGTGTGGAGCGGCTGACACTTCTTGAAAGATCGGTTCCACTTTGACTTGCTTTGTTCACTAAAAGCTGAAGTGCCTCACTGGTGCACAGCCTGTAAAGGGGCCATTTTACACTGTCCTATGTGGAGAGTAAAATAACTGTGACTAATCCAGAGAGCCCAAAGCTCCTTTAGAATGATGGTATAGAGCTAAACTCACTTTGCACTCAATCAGCTAGCAGAGCAGATGAGAATCTGCACTACATCCATACATCGTTTGGCACCATTACTCAGAAGTTTTCAAGTTATAACTGACATTCTCAATATTTCTAGTGCTTCTTCTTTGATGACCAGATACCTACTCTCATGCAGAACAAAACCACTGGAGTGCAAAACTTCATTCCCTTGAACTCAAATGAATAACGCCATGTGTGGTAATCTGTATTTTTTAATCATACAAGTAAGTTTGGAATATTAGGTGGCTTTGGCATATACACTGAAAAAATGCATTGAAAGAAATCTGCAATATATTTCAGTTACTGCAGGCAAACATTTCAAATACAGACACATCAAGTTAACAGTAACATCTCAAAGCCATTACTTAGTCAGGGATTTCCTATTAGGTTCAACAGAATATATAATTCTTTCTTGTTGAAAAGGGAGCCATCAGAAATGACAGAAGTCTTAAGAGCAGGGAAATATTAAGCCTCAAAAAATCAAAGCAGCTTTCAGAAGAAATCTGCATCTACAGAAATATATTGATTCCTACGAAAGCAAAAGATGAAAGTATTTGGGGCTAGAGAGCTAATCACATGCAAAATCCAGTGGAACACCATATAGAAAAAACAAAGTAATGAGAAAATATATTTGGTATAGCAAAAATTAATCAGTTACCTAAAAAAACTACCAAAGGCATGCCCTTACAACAACCCATCTTCACCTCTGAAATAGATAAAGTGTGTAATTAAAGCCAATTCTTTTGGCCGATTTAATCATGGACTTACTTACACACCTACATCAAATTTATTGTACACTTTCATACTTGTGAACTCAACAGGAACATCATATTTTGCTTGTGAAGCAACTGCACAGCATAAGCTGGACTAACGTATTGCTAGTACCATTCTGGTTATCTTACATACTCTTCTACAACAGGACCAGACAACTGACCATTCCAACATAACAGATATATTTCACAGTAACGTTTCCTGAGTAAATATTCCTAGAAGCCCTGCTGCATAGGGTATTTCCAAACTCTTAAGAGTACTATAGGGTAGACAACCAAGTGCATCTCACCCCACAATTCACAAACAGGCATTATATATTTGGGTCTTGAGACAGAACCCTAACCAAGCTCTATGGGAAATATTTATAAAGCTTTTTTTAAGATTATTTATAATCAACCTGCCAAAGCCAAAATGCTGGAACTTATTTTATCAGGGAAACAGCTTCAAAGCCACTGAAAGTCATTCTATATACTACATGAAGCACATTAAAGAATGCATGTATTTTTCTGTTAGCCAAAGTTGAAGCGATCATTTTGACAAAATGAATATTAAAAATAAAGAATATTCTGATGGCCTTTTCCTTCCTCTATACACATCTTAGCTACAATTCATGCATTCATGACTTTTGGTAAATTTAACTCTGAGTTATAAGCACTATTTATATTGCACCAAATTTTGCGATCTGCTGTCTCATGCTCATAAGCCCCCCCCCAAACTTTTAAAGCTTGTTTAACCCCTCTGCAATGCACAACTTAGACAAAAGCAGCTCAGGTTGGCAAAATGTAGGTACATAAACCTTTGATGATCTTCTATTTTTTTTAAACATTAAGAACAACAGTGCCAAATTTTCCTGCTAAAGAAAACTATCTCAAAGGCATAATTTGTCTAAAATTGCATTACCTCTTCATTATGGGACAAACTCTGACTTACAAATACGCAGGGATTAAAGACTATGTCCTGGAGTACAACTGGCCCAACAGCATACAGAAGAGATTTTAACTGACAAGAAAGCCAAAACAAGACACTGGGATAAAACAGTAACAGCAGCTTCAAATGCTGCCAAAACCAGTCTTTTTCTGCTGGACGTGGATACTTCATAGCAGATGTAAACAAAATAAATTAAAAGAGAGCAGGTGGGCAACATCTTAAAACACCAGGGACCATGAACTACAGTGGCCACAGAACTTGTACACTTCCCTGTTCTGCCACTATTGTATGTAATGGAAACCTTTTGCATGAGGATGGGCACACAAGGAGGGCAGTAATGCCACAGAGCTCCACTGATATATCCAACAGAGCTCATCTGCTGGTGTCCTGGGACTAACTGATGAAGCATTTTACATTATACAAAGTAGTAACCGATCCCTAGAAAAGTTCACATATAAAATACTTTACAAAGATGGTCACATTGATTAGGAACAAGGCTGAGGAACTGCTTTAACTAGTCTACCAACGCATTAAATAACAATTATGAAAAAGTTAAAACCTGTTTACATTTCTCACAGTGCATTCCCAAACGTGCATCCAATAATGACAGCCTGATTAAAATGTGGGCTTTCCCCTGTACTGACAGCAAAATTAGGAACTGGAAAAATTTAGTAGTAGTATTTCCCTGTTTTTAATTCACATTGAATATCAATTGCCCAGTTGAAGTTTAATAACTCAATCTGTATATTAAAAAAAGTAACTTTTCTTGATACCAGGAAACAACATTTCCCTTGTAAACCTAACAATGCAGAAATACAGAAGCAGCCAAGAGGTCAATATCAGCAGGGAGAGCAACAACACAAAGCACACTGTTTTAATTTATAGGAAGAAGTGGCCTTTCCTCTCTTTTCTTCCAGATATTGGTTTTGCTATCTCTTCTCGTGATAGATGGTCTATCCCTTTTTTTAGCAGAAGGGATACCAGATTCATGACTTCCTGGTACAGTTTTTCTTTTCAGACCTTCTTCATCATGTTGTTCTATGACTGGTCCATTCCCTCCATCCATAAGGTATCTCACAGCCTGGTCCTCTGGAGTGCAAACAGTGGTTCCACTTTCACTGCTACTCAGATCCAGGTCTTCCAAGTAAAGGATCTTAGAATGCGGCATAGCTTTAATGAAAGTTTTTTCTCTCTCCAGTTTCCTACCAGGATGATGCTCATTCATGTCTACCCCAGAGTCCAGACTGGTATCATTACTCTCTGTTTTTCTGCCCTTTTTCAGATCTATGAAAGAATGCCTCACTTGAGCAATTGGTTTTCCATCCAGGGACACAAACCATGCTCGAGGGTGTGGACATGGCTTTCCTTTAGAGAGTTCCAATAATGTTTGTTCTGAAATACCTTGAAGCTCAGATGAAAATGGAGTCATTACAACTGCTTCATTCAATGTCCCAGGAACAGAGATGGATTCCAGCAAGCTATTAGTGTACCGCCCCCAGTTTGAAGTCTGAGATGGTAAGCCCTCTTCACTATCTAACACACTGTTTTCATCTCTGCAGACAGAAGGCTGTGGATAAGAGTGCACTGGTATTTTTGGTAACGTCTGCATGTAACTGTCACGATTCATGGGTTCCATCATGGGGCTATAAACTAACTGCCCTTTCCTTGGCAAAGTTGCTGATTTAGCAGGATGCAATTGTTCCGGGGAGTGGAAAAGGTCAGAGGTTTGAAGAATAGCAATAGGTTGACTGTAAATATGCATCAGGTGTTCTGGGATATGGGAAAGCCCATACATCTCCTCTTTCACTGAAAGGTATCTGTTTTGGTCTTGAATTTCCCTGGGAGCCTGGGAAATAGTACTGCTGCTATGCTTCAGCTGCTGTAAATGCCTAACTCCAGCATTAGTCTCCAATGAATGGGCTGAATTTCTTGACTGACCAGTCTGACAGGATAACTGGTAAGAAGCATCCTCTGTGTAGATTTTAAAATTGTCTCGTGATTTTCCATCTTCTGTGTCTATGGACATCCTTCTTTGAGGGCTGTACGAAATCTTGGGGGTGTATAGCTGTGACTTATCCTCCAACTTTAAAGACCCTTTGACAGCATTGATGTGATTTATGTGTGTAGTTGATGTAGTCTGGTCTTTTTTGATGACCTCCAGCTTAGTTGTACTTTTTTCCTTCTTTTGCGTCCGACCACATTTATCCCTAAGCAAAAGAGATGCAGGGTGACTGTAGAGCATACCACAAAATACTATACTGTTGACTTCCAGAGATGAAGATCAGATCTGGTTAAGAACCGTAATGTGCCAGCTCAAACTTAAAGTTCTGTAATAACTGTGATTTTTAAAGAAATACTATGCTATGCATTACAGTTTAGCTAAGGAAACAAGCCTCAACTTCAAAAGACTGTTTTATCAACCTTAAATTCCATTCATGCTGAGCTTATTTTTACTTACCTGCAGTAACAAAGAAGAACAGCAAAAAATCCAATGATAATGACAACAGTACCTCCCAGGATAGACGTGAGAAACACTGTGTGATAGGCTGTGATGTCCTTGGAAACCGCACTAATAATGGATTCTAGATTGCCAAGCAAAACCAGACAAGAGTTAGTTCCCAAAACCAATTCCGCCTCATATGCAGAGCTGTAGCTAAAAAAATAAACTATACTTTTTCAGTAATTTGTTGCTATGGCACTATGTTTATCCTTTCCTTTTCACCTTGCTATTTCAAACTGAAAACATACAGTAGTTACAATGTAATACATCTTGAAAGGGTCATCTCAAGTATTAAAGCCTTACCATGACATCTACTCAATTACAGTCAAATTACACTTGTATTAGGTGTCCACTTTTTCTGCATAGTGCTTCTGTCAGAAAGTAGTATGTTTTTAATTTGACATCCTAGTTCTCTGATAAGAAACCCTTCGTATGAATTTGAAAAACATACAAGTTTACATAAAACAGAATTCACTGGGGCTCTTCTACCCAAGATTAATTTTTTCATTATATTTCCTCCTGTCACCCATCATCTTCTACATTAAGGGATACAGTCCTGTTGATTACTTGCTCTCCATAGGCACAGCTCCTTTGCAGACTTCTTCCAAAAGATGGTGACAATATAAAAATGTAAATTCAAATGCAGTCTGGACTTTTCCCCCTTTAATATCTGAAGTTCTAGGAAACAGTTACATGCACAAAGGCACACTATCAGGATACAAACAGAAGTTATCCAACTGTTCAAACTGCATGTTGTTTTTCCCTTTCTGTTGTTAAATAAAGCAATCAAACTGACAGCCTTACAGTATATTATTACTTGGGTTAGCCAGCGATCTCTTTGCCAGTTGTTGCAATACCTCTTGCTCCAGGCAGTGGAGCTGCTATCCAGTAGCCTAAGTGTTGAGCAGTGTATGTCCATACTAATTGACCATCTGCTTCCCTTACCATTCCTAGCCCGTGGCTTACCCAAGCACCTGGGAAAAAAAAGAAAGTCAAAGTATTGCACAGGTCATGTAGCATTCTTCTATAGATCGAACCATTACTGATTAAGCTGTTAGCAAAAAGACACAACGTTACAAGAAAACAGAAGCTTCTGACTTATGCATTATTACACAATCTTAGCTAAACATGGCACACTTTCTCTCTTGATAATTTCACTGCAGGCATCCCTGTTTACTTTGAAACAAAACATCAACATTATTTATCAGAATTAATATAATTTATTTTCTATAAATATCTTTCATAGGTAAGCACAAAAATAGTGCAAAAAATCCTGTTTTATAAGCATGTATGAGGTCCAAGACTTAAAAATAAAATAATAGTACCAAGGAGCAGGTAATTTAAGTGTATGAATACATGTTTAACATTAACTATCAGCACTTCGAGGGAAAGCATTCTAGTCTAATAAACTACAATAGGATAAACAACGTTTGTCTTGAATACTTCTCTCCCCTTCCCTGCCCCAATGAGCAACAGTTCAATTAAGCCAAGGAAGGTCTATTGTTAAGACACAGATTCCGCATAATCTGTTTAGCTGTGCAAAAGACAGGTATACAGTATGCCAGCTTCCGCAATTAATAAAGCACGTAGTAGAAAAGACAGAGCTACATTTGAACACATTTATTGGGGCCCATCTGTGAAATGCCAAGGACAGAAACCAACCTCATACAAACGACCTTACATTTTCAAACTGCAAATACTAAGGAGAGAGAGTCACCAGCTTTTTTAAACTAACACTAACCAAAGCACACAAAAAGTGTAATTCATATAAGCCATATAATTTCGATTTTCCTCCAGGATCTTTCTTCCAGCAAAGCGAAAGGAAACATCTACCACACAGGAGGAATCTGAGAAGTGACTCGTGTCATGTGCATGTGCACACACCCACACCCCCAAAATATCAATCAACAGTAAAACTTGCAGCCTTCTGATAACTTGTGATAGCTGGCAGAGGGCAACAGTAACAGCCACCTAGAGCCCTCAAAGCAGTAGTTTCTCAGTTACCTGGAAATCCTCTTCTCCAGATTCAGGAGTAAGACCAACCGGGAAAGTCTTCTATCCCTAACTCTCATATGGAGACAACAGGTCCTCAAATTCTCTGTCCTGTCAACTCTAAGGCAAGATGCTGCTACACTGTAAACCCATCATTTTACAAGTATTAAGTGTAGGCTACATACAGACAGATATAAAACCTACATGAATCACCACATACATAAGCCAATAAAAAATTTTAGGTCTCCAGAAGTTCCATCTTGACTGAACAAACCTATAAGAAGCTATATAATCCTTGCTGACCTCTTCAGCAGATTATCTTTCCTCAGTATACTGCATGGAAAATCATACATAATTAAAAGAACACCAAGATGTGATTTATGAGTAAACACTTATTCTCTACCATTTACTGCCAAGCAGCAGCAGGATATTGTTCTCAATTTAATGCTGCAATGCAAGCTTGCCTTTTTTTAATTTTTTTGTAATTCTATTAAAATCCACAAAGTACTTCTGGTGCTAATGAGGTAAAATACTTAGAAAGAAAAAGAAGGAAGCCACATTCAATATACATCAACAAATTCTGCATTTACAACACCTCATTTTCCAGTACTATTACACCTCAAGTAGCTCCAGGGAACACTGCAGAAGCAGACATGTCAAAACAGTTTCTATCTTTTTTCTGATGCATACAGATTACTCTACACAACTTCAAACACAGACCTGCTCCCTTACCACTATCAATACTGACATGGAAGCTCTGATTACCATTATGACATATTATCCAAGGACTTCAGTGTTTAAAAGAGTGTTTCAAGAGACTGCTGGGGACCATCCCACACACAACATCTACGATGCCAAATCCTCATTATTCAGTGCAACAGCAGGCCTCCATTCAGCTCATATTCAGCCTATTGTTACTTACGTACTCTCTTGAATGCTTGCTGGAGAGCTGAAGTGTTCAACTGTCTGCAGTCACCAGAACCTTGGCTATGAAAAACTTTGCTATTACTCAGTTACCTTAGAAAAAAGTCATTTTGCACATGTCAAATCAAAGGTAAACATAAATTAAACATATTTAAGAATGAACCTCCAGAACAACAAATACAGTTGTAAATTCTCACTGCAGAAAAGAGATGAGGAAGCAGAAGAAAAAGTGGAAATTAGAGTTATGCCCCAAAAGTTCCTCTCCTTGTCCACAGTCCTCCTAGTCCTCTCATCAGCAAGCATCAGTGAACACTCCATGCAAACACCTCAGTGAGCAGCCACCATAAACAATTCACCTCTATCAGAGAACACACTATCTGACAGCTAAAAACAACTATTTCAGTCATATTGGATCAACACGCTACGCTCCTGCTTTTGCTGCACCAAGACCAACATGCCTGCATAGGCCTGTTGAGTAGGTCCCTCAACACCCACGTACACGTTACACTGGTTTATACTCTAACCTGACTCTGCGCTGAGCTGCGCTAACTCTACCAACTTTTTGTTAACACTGTGTAGTTAACACTAGTTACCCATTTAGTGAGATAAAACAGCTCAGCACAGGTACAGATGAACAAAGGAGCTGGCAAAAGTGGCTGTGGCAGCAAAAAATGAAACCCCCTTGTGCTATTTTACCATGTCAGACTAAAATCCTTTCTTTGATGAAGAATGCTACCTCTTATCACCAGTTACCCCTCTGAAGTCTTCTGGATGCATAAACAGATTTAGCCTATTCCAAAAGTTATTCTAGTCACTCTTATCCCAAGAGACAACCTTGTCATTTTTATTAGCACGCTCTCAATTCCATGTTCTCTAGTTCTTCATTAAGATGATAGATTTGTTACTTGAACACGTAAACATCTTTTAAGAGTTGGCGTCCTCTGCCATACTTCTAATAGTTAATAACAGCTTTTTGCCTTAATAAGGAGTAAAACACTTACCTCTTCACTCGCATGTTTAAAGCCAAAGTGTGATGGGAAGTATAAGGTACAATGTAAGATTATCAGTACACTTGTCCTGTGCTAGGTGTGTACGCACATCTAAATGGGATAAATGTACCTAGCTCATTACTTACTATTGACCCAAATTAGACATGAACGGCTGACGAGAGGTTTAGAATTTCTAATCTTCAGTCTTCTTTCCCAACGTATACTGTAAGAACAATGTTGTTCCCTTTGATAACTCTTTTATTTTGCCTTAATTTTATTTTCTGAAATGCTTTTGTTAACTGAAGTAGTATCTATTCCACTTTTAGTGTCAAAAGTTCTTTACAGCTATACTCCAGGAAAAAAAAATCCAAATCTTTAAGTCTGATTTTCTTTTAAAAAGGCATTCACAAAATTACCTGCCTTAAAATTTAACATCACATAAAATTTATGTCCCCTGAATCCTTAGCCTCCCATCAAAATAAAAATCCATTTATTTAAAAATTTGTTCAATAACAATGCTAATGAAGTTTACCGAAGCTTTTTGAACTAATGAAAGCAAGGAAATTCATTTGAACAATTCAAGTTAATCAAAATTTGCGACTGTTTATCACCACCTCATACATTAGTGTAGCCCCTCTTCCACGACACACAGTGTTATACGGCCAAAACTATATACATGTGCCAAAAGGTAGTATAACAAATAACTTAGTCCACTTACCAGTTTTCATATCAAATGCCCATGCAGGTACAGCATCTCCTGATTTTACAGTACTTGTGGGAAGAGGAAGTGTAATTTGAATGGGACCATTTACTTTTAATTCTTTCCCAGTTAAACGAACGTTTACACATATTGCAGCCAGAGGAGCCAATTCCATGCTTTTGAAGCCTAAATGCAAGAAATAGCTTGGCTGTAATTTCCCATTCATAGTGTATTTAAAAATATATATATTTATAATTCAGAATATATCCTAATTGGAACTAGAAGTGAGCCCCCCATTCACATCCAGCTACACAGTAGATATCACAACTCGATGAAATAAAAATTGACATTTTTCTCTTCTGGACTTTCAAAATGCGATTAAAATAAACCCCAGTCATTTCTAAACCAAATCTGCAAAAGTGAAACAGACTTTTGACATATAGGTTTAATGATGACTGCAGGAACAATGGTGAGCCAAAATCTGTCTTGGCTGTAAGGGAAGAACGTTTCTAGCTCTCAGATAATGTGATCGCAGGACAGCTATCCTATGGTGAAATATAGATAGTTTAAGACTTTTTGTATAATTGCAATATATGTAACACTGAATCAAACTGAAGCCATACGCAAATATATGATTGCTGCTTTTTTCCTTAGTTGAACTCTTAAAACTCTCCTGTAAGGATTAACTTTCTAACTTGGCAATTATAATTAACTGAGTAGTTAATCATGAGGCTTGTCAGAACACTCAAAGTGTTGCATATATGGAGTTCTACAATGAAGCCTGAAAGTTTGTTTCCTTTGTTTTCCTTAACACTGATTTGCAAATACTTCAGAATGCACCATTTGACAGTAGGATGAAACAAGCCAAAACAGAATTAGTTAAGTATCAGAACACTGTTAAACCAATGCAAGCTGTTAGAAGCTGCAGTGAAAAAAATCCTGGTATGTCAGATATCAATTAGCTTCCACCTGCTCTAAAAGAAAGCTTATTCCTTTAGGAGTATATGAATAATTTAGAACACAAGTCAGACAGATTAAAAGGAAAACCTGAAGGGGAGAAATGCTGTTTATTCTCTTATATTTTACATGTAAAGAGGTGAAATAAAGGTAAGAAAAGTTTTTTAAAAATGTATGTCAAGGTATCAGTGTACATTTTGATTTTAATTTGATGAAAATCAAAAGAGAGAGCATGACAAGCTCTGAGGAAGGGCTCTTCATGAGGGACTGTAGTGAGAGGACAAAGGGTAATGGGTTTAAACTTAAACAGGGGAAGTTCAGATTGGATCTGAGGAAGAAATTCTTTCCTGTGCAGGTGCTGAGGCACTGGAATGGGTTGCCCAGGGAAGCTGTGAATGCTCCATTGCTGGTGGTATTCAAGGCCAGGTTGGACAGAACCTTGGGTGGCATGGTTTAATGGGAGGTGTCCCTGCCATGGTAGGGGGTTGGAACTAGATGATCATAAGGTCCTTACAAACTGTAACTATCCTATGATCCTATGGTTCTATGTAGTGGCTTCTTCATGCACTGCTATGAATTTAAGAGCCTCGTGGCTTCAGGTCCACTGTGAATGGAAGAAAAGAACAAAAGAAAGATGAAACTGCACACCGCACTATCTACCAGAGATTGTATTTATGCAAATAATAATAAAAAAAAACCCTGTAGAATGACAAATACTGAAAGATCCAACTGCATATGAGCATGAAACTACTTACAGCTTCTCCAGTGAAACAAATGCACAGAAAAGATTATTACAGCTGTGCTCTGTATACACAGTGACTACTTCATTTTATACAGGCTCATGCAGATTAGCTGCCCATGAGCTTCCATACAATTTTTATGCTAGGTGTAAAGCTTCAAGGTGCAACCATTCTAGTGAAGATGCAGAAGACTCCATAGCTGAAGTCAACTGCTGCAGTTTCACTTATTTCTTTAGGTTCATCTAGTTTACACGCTGACCATAACTGCATTTTTAAGGTGTTAAGTAAACACCTTATATGTATATAAATATATGCGCACACACTTATACACATACATGTTTAGTAAACACCTTATATACATACATATGTATACATAAGCAGCAGATTCTGAAGGAATACTTCAGTTTGGTAAGATATGTTCTAATACTGCATGGAGTAAGAGAAAAAGTGACATTAATTTCTCACCTGATATGTTCATAGAATAAAGCTTTAATGCAATGGAAGCAACTTCAGTCCCTTTTAATTTAAGCATATGTTTTTCTGTAACACTCATATTCATTATAATTAGAAGATTTCTTCCTTAAAGAAAATTCTTAAACAACATATTTACATACCTGATTTATTTAGAAGAATTCCTGCTGAATAGACAAAGCTGTCTACTTTCAAAAAGTGCTCTGGCACTGTCAGATAGGCTGTAACATTCGTAATATGTTGATTCGATGGAAGCTTTAATAAAAATTTTGGAAACTGAACACTTGGTTGAGATTTAGCATCTATAAAAGAGTAAAATTTTGTCTCAGCAATGGTAAAATACACAAACAGTTCTTTTATTACTGTTCAGAAATCCATTTAGTATAAAAACTTGTTTTCACCCATTTTCTCCATGCTCTGTGTATGTCCAGCAATTGTCACAGCCACACATACTATTAATTAACAACTAAAAAGCTGGTTTTGAGATAAGCATTATAGAGAATGTGAACATGCTTAATTTTATTTTGCATATGTACAGATGGTTGTCACAAAGTGTTCAGATTATGGTCTGCATAGCCTGAACTTACCAGACAGTTTTCCAGTAATTAAGACAGTATCTTCAAACAACCACATATTAGCTTGACTTTGTGGAAATAATGAAAGCGTCACAGAAGAGTATACTGTGGAAAGTAATAATATCCATTACACTGTGCAACTGAAAAAAATCCTGTAAGATATCTGATTCTGAAGGAATAGTGAAAAGAACTGTTAAAAAGAAAAGTATATGAGTATATGAAGACTAGATAAACAAATTAGTCCTGCTGTCCAGAGCAGGAATTTTAGTGGTTAGGCAGAAAGGCCTTTGTTGTGTGTTTGCTACTGTCTTATACCTTCTATAGATAAACAAGTGCCTGGAATTTTTAAGATTCCACCTCCTAAAAAAAAAAAGCCCCCCAAAACCCATATAATTTTTAAGAGCATGCAATAGTTAAAAGGAAAACTTGAAACACTGCTGAAAGGAAGCTGTAGCAACACAGTTGTACCTGTTACACAGGACTCAAAGCACCTGCACTCCAGGAATTAAAGACAGTATGACTTTTGTCAAAACACATTACCATTTGAGTCTAGGTAAACGATTTCTTGGAATACACTCGAAGTACCACAATATAACCTATTGAGAATTAAAAAGGGCTATTTTCTGTTTTACAATAATGAGGATTTTGGTAAGTCTAACAGACCCTTCGCCCTTACATCTGCATTGACAGGCACCATCTCCCTTGACTGACATCAGACACTTTCAGTTGACAGTAACTAACCAGACTGCTGAGAAAGCCATAAATTTAATTACTGACAGATAAGGTTTAATAATAGGACTGTAAGATGCTTACGTACTTGGCATTCTCCCAGTCTTCCAAGGCAAAGGTGTTAGCATGTAGCCATCCTTGTATGATACGATAGTTAAGCTTACTCCTAATTTGTATGGAACTTTTATTAATACTGCTCCATTGCTTCCAGTAAGAGTAGAATTTGTCTTTGTGTAGTTAACAAACACTTCTACAACCGCTTGTCGTAGGTATTGATGACTGACTATGTCATTTACTTGGACTTTTAGCATAAAAACAGAACCTATAACAGAAATAAAGAACAGGAGGTCATAATACATCATAACTAAGGAGCATAACTTAAACTTGTAAAGAAATCCTAGAGTTTATGCCTTGGCTATTAATTCACTGTACAGTGCCTCTCTCTCTCAACAAAGGTAGGTTGTGTCCAAAAAAAGGGGTAATCATACAATTATATACCCCGGAGAATAAGGAAGCACAAAGGAAGAAGGAAAAGATGATACACAAAGATGACAAAAATCATTTACCAAGGTACAGAAAATATAATACCAGAGTTAAAAAAAAAACAAAAACAAAAACAAACAAAACACAAATTCACAAAGTAATTTTTCCCCTTTTTGTTTAAGCTTGAACAATGCATTTGTGACAACATAAGATTCAATGTGCCTTGCAAGTGCTCTGCACTATCACACAGATAATACAGGTCTTGTCATTCAAGTGTAATCCTTGGCCTGGTTCACACATTTAAAGATGTACCTTGAATTCTACAGACAGAGGTGCCTCTTATCTATGTACTGTGGGATGGCACAGTTATTATTGCATGTGTTAAGAAGTAAACAAATGCATCCAGACACTTTGTTTTAATCACCTCCCACTAAATTTACAGTTCTGGCCTAGTTTTCACCTTTCTGTATTGCATCTTCTAAATAGAATTTGTCTACTGCTAATTAGAGGATCTAACATTCCTTTATGATATCTAGTGTCTTACAGAGATTGTGATCACGATGACTGAGCAGTACGTTGGAAACAATAATTCCACTTGAACAACAGCCTCAAGATGCTCAGCAGTTGCCAATAAACTATTAGGGAGTCTTGTCACAGACAGCAGGCACATTAGAACAGACAGAATACCATGTTATATCCAGTGTGAAACTAAGCTATTATCACAATTTAAAAGTATCTATGAACCACTGTTAAAAATACTTCAAACAACATCAATTTTCCAGTATTTCAGTTACAGACATACTACTGTTCAACACCACTGCACTACTTCATACCCAAATTTTTCAAGTACATTAATAAGGCACATGCATTTCTATTTAGGTCAAATGATAGGCTAAGTTTGTTTGAAATTTGTCTGCCTAAAACCATAATCCAATTTAATTATGTTATCTCCTCTGTAATTGACATTGACATTACACCAAGAGATTTGTATCACTGACCTTAATTTAAATGAAAAGGCCTTAAGAGGCAGAGAACAACAAAAAAAAAAAAATAACCCAGTATATAGTGAAGACATGCAAGTATGACCTCTGAAATAAGTATTTATTTAGATCTATTATAAAGGATACCATATATTGAAGCAAAAAATGAGCTGCACACGACAAAAGCTATACTGGCCTCAATTTGTTACTGTTTACTGCATACTGCATACACAGCAAAAACTTATCAGCATGCTTGTTACAGTGCTACAGAAAAAAAGTCCACATCTCCTTGTGCAAATTCATATATACTTTCAAAGAAAGAAAGAAGATCCCAGTAGTACTCAAACATATTTGATGGAACTAAACAGAAAATGAACAATCATAACAATGTTATCTGCATTCCTTCTCTCTGCTGTGGGATCAGAAATTGCCACAGTGCTCTTCAAAGCTGCCTGAATTGGTGTTGAGAAGATGCAGAAGTGCAGTTGTAAATGCAGACAAATCCCAGGGAGAAGGCTGCCAAGAGAAAAGTCTCCAATGTCAGGCAGTCCTACAGCTGCAAGCCCTGAAAGAGTAATTACTTGCATATTACTGTCATATGTATGTAGCAGCTACTCAAGTGAAAAATGCTCACTTCACACCAGCTAACAATAAAACAAAGATTACAGGAGACCTGATCCCCAGCTCTCATTGCTTCTAGCCTTATCTTTTGTGTTAACACAAGTCTTATTGATACAAGGTGGTATTCCAATCAGCTGGGAGTTGCTCCTTCCCTGCAAGTAAATATACGAGCAAATAATTTAGATTTCATAATATCACCCCTAATATACTCTGCCAACCAGGCACTTCAAATTTTGATGCAATTTAAATTTAATTTATTAATGTAATTATTTTATAGAAATTAAAGAAATTATTAAAATCTTTGTATTTCTCAACAGTAATAGTGGAGAAGACATGAGCACACACATCTGAATCCAAATACTAGTGGAGTAACAGTATGTAAAAAAATCCCCGTTAAAAAAGCCACAGTCCAACAGTAACTATAATTTTTCCCCTCCACAGCCATGTTTCACTGTTGATTTATATAAACAACAGTGTAGCAGAGCATCCTACAGCAGACCAGCTGTGACAGCCTAGTTAAGAACAAAAAATCACAAGGTCCTGAGAGCTTAGCCTGTGTGTGTAGCCATGGTCCAGCACATACGACTGATCCGTAACGTGCCAATCTTTATATCCCTTGACCAAC
Organism: Forpus xanthops; assembly: GCA_032466535.1. NCBI lineage: Eukaryota > Metazoa > Chordata > Aves > Psittaciformes > Psittacidae > Forpus > Forpus xanthops. The sequence continues at coordinate 9,806 of JASSUY010008037.1, read as the reverse complement.
TCCCTCCTCAAATCAATCCCCTCACATGCATTTAATGTGCAAATTCATCAGGGATATTTAATGGCATTGAGTTATTAGCAGTGTCATATTAACACTCATGACATCTAATTTGCAAAGAAAGTCCTGCATTTTTCTAAGTATCTGAATGCACAAGTCCTTAAGGACACTGGTAGTCTCCAATATGATGGAGACTGCCGTAGGATTTAATAGAAATAAAATGTATTGAAAAACATTTAAGATAAAAAAATGAAGTGTTGGTTAACTTCAATAAATATAACAACAGATTAAACTTGTGCTTTTTTCTAGTCACCAACATTTGCTAAATGCAAATGGGTCAGTATCTCGATATTAAACAGATTTGACAGAACTTCTACAATTATAAGAAAGAACTCAGTCTTATCTGATTTGATTTGTGCTGCCTCAAAGAAAGGAGATTTGTCCCTTGGCAAGTCCACTGGAAATGCCAGCTTCTATGACATTAAAACATTTGCCACTAAATCTTCATACAAATGTAGCAGTTACTTAGACAAAGGGACACTTCTACCACATTCAGGTACTTCAGAAATGTCACAGCCAGAAAATGACACTTCAATCCTTCAAGCAACAATATCTACGTGCTTGGAATTTGGCTTCACATCACTGCCCTAATAATTGTACCATAAAATTACATCAAAGAACTGCTTGGAATCGCAAGCCAGGTACAAAATGCAACAGTATAAAAAAAAAAAAAAAAAAAAAAAAAAGACAAAAAACCCAACACCCACCAAAATAAAAAAACCCTCTTTATAATGCCCCTATGTAATTTATTCTAAATTCTTTACATGCAGATAAGCATGACATTCGCGTACCGTATTTATCTGAGATTTAATTAACATGGTCAAGGCCAGAAACCTTATAGGCACCAATATATTCCAAAATACACATATCATTAACTGTGAGATACAGTAGTGAACACACATATACAGGGCAATGCCTGAGAAGTATTCCTACACATTCTGCAGGCCAGGTATAAGCCCCTTTTCCTATTTATCAACAGGGTCCTATAGCAAATAAGGTTCTGTATGTTTTCTCAAAGACCCTGACAAGTACCCCATTAAGCAATTACGGAGTGAAGGGAACAGTAACTGCAACGAAATAACTGATTACACCTTTCCTTCAGAGGCTTTTCTCACCCATGCCAGAAAAGGCACATGCTTAAATATGTTTTATGGAACTGCCCACACTGTATTATGCTCCCAGCTAAACAGACAGATGAAATGTCTGCTGTGAAATTTGCTTGGTCTTCGCTGATTGAAAAATCATTTTTCCATCTTTTACATACACAGAAGACTGTATTTCTCGGCTTAATGAAGGATAAGAAAGGTGCACTGATCTGTAAAGAAATCACATGTTCTAAGAATACCCGGTTTTACTACACATGCAGGAGCACAATGCATAGCAACATTGCAGGATCAATGAAATACATAATCTACACAGTCAACAGACATCTGTCCATATGTAAAAAAGGTCACATAAAAGCAATCCTTGTGACCAAAAAAACCAATCATTACTTCTTAAAATTTGCTTAAATCTACAGTAATGCCGCTAACAAACTACAAAAGCATATCTATAAAAAGTAAAAGCCTATTGTACTTTAAAGCTTATTAAAAATCCACACACATAGAGGTGAGCTCTGCCAGCAACTGACAGGGATGATTTAGTGCTGGAGTAAGCCCTTTTCACCACAGTGCACCATCAGCCTGCAGTTACCTTTCAGTCTTTATTAAGGTACAATGCGTTGACACAGTACGGATTTTTCAGCCTTGCATAGTGCATTAAAAAGACATTATAAGTGACTCCTAAACGCCAGTGACTATTTTATGGCTATATTCTGACAGTTATGGTCAGATATTAGGGTAAATTCTCTGACCAGTTTTCAATCATGCTTCTCATAGATATTAATTAATCTGTAAATCTCAATTACCCCTACATCTTAATGCAGTCTTCATTGGCTAGCTATCAGTGTTCTTTAATGCTGTCATATTCCATATAATTACAGACCCTACATACAATGGGCATGTACATGTATAAAGACATTTCTAACTCTACACAAATAATTCTATGTATTCCAAATTCGTAACAGAAGATCTCATTTAAAAACTAATTATGTCATTCTTTAGAAAGATATTTATATGCTGCTCCTCTGATTAAAAATAATAACATAAAATAAATGTAGAAAATAATTTTTCCTCCCCAAAATGACACAGGAATACTACTAAAATAATAAAATGCACACTGCAAATGTTTCTCCCTGTGCAATTTGAACTTTATTAACTACTTAAGAGTACAATCTACATATTTTATTTTCAACATACAGTAAGTGAACTGAGAAACAAAGAACCTCACACAATTCACAAAAGGGCAGAGGAAATTCATCAAACAGCTACTCAATCCAGCTGGTAAAAATCTATTTCTCTAAAGAAGAGGAGGTTAGATTTTTTTTGCAAGAACAGCATAAACATAGGGTAAGAAATATAATCTTTCTACCTGGCTGAAAAGAGAACACAGCTAACAGCTAGCTGACACAGCTTTATCCTGACACACAGCACAAGGTGAAAAATTGTATTACCCCTTTCTAGAATCATTGTGGGAGTTACAACTTTCATCCAGTTAGCAAACAGCCATACAACTAACTAAAACCATGAAGTGACTAGTAAAGAACGCAGGTGGGTAAGGACAGACTCAGGTTACAACGACAGCAAAATTTGCCCTCATTAAGCAAAATGGCAGCATGATTAATTCTAAAGCAAATATGGACTGCTCCTTGAAATGCACTTTGGAAAAAGCAGATACTGACTTTTTCCTGTTGTATGTAAGGGGTGGTGTTCCATAGCGTTCAACTATTGAGCCTTATAGAAAACTGCTTCTAAACAATGCACAGATATTGAGAAAAAAAAATAATATTAAGTAAATTGGAGCCCAGAGCCAACCAATATGGTTCCATTTGGTTCCTGTGGAGGTAAAACCACCACAATCTACACAGTACCGTCAGGCAGCTTAGCACTCTCTTAAGATATTTTAATGCGTAATTGAACATTAAGATGTATATTTAAAAGAACAGCTTCGGCAAAAATTTCTGTAGCAGTGCAGAATACATTACTGACTTCCAGGCACACAGCATCAAAACAGGGTCAGGGAAATTAGGACACCACAGTACTCCCCTTGCTCTGTTTCTGGTCAAACAATTTCCACAGAAGCCATCAGCAGGATCCTCATTATGAAGCAGCTGAGGCTAGATCCTGAGGGGAACAAGGAGTGCCTTTTACACAGAGATAGGCTGTTAAATAGTCATCTTACAGGAGATGGTTTAACCCAATCAAGTCAAATTTAGATGTCTCCAGCAAGCACTTGACTCATATATGTGAGAGAAACTGTAACAGATTAGAAATTTGAAAAAATTGAACACTGTATTACTTAAGTGGGGGATGTGTTACTCATCAGGCAATGCTGGTGAGCTTTTCCTGGGGAACTGCAAGAGCTTTTCAAACATTTTATCTCACATTTGCTTCAAATAAAGCATTTCAGATACAGATAAACTTTCTTCAGTAGCATGTGCTGTGTGAGACGGACCCACAAGTGTGTCAGAATCCTTAAGCATCCATACATTGTTAAGATGGAAATTATTTACTAGAATTTCATTCATGTGATATTATTCAATCATGATTCACTATTCCAGCACATACTGCAGTCTTCACGTGGCCGTTCTTCCCACCTACCATGAAAAACAAAACCAGTACTTCAGAAAACATTTCAGATACCATTCTGATTCCTCAGTTCCAAATCAAGACTAGGCTGCATCTGTTGAAACAACTGGATATGTTTGCTTTTAAGAGACAAACAAAACAGCAAAGTAGGAAACGTGTAAACTCAACAATCTAGGATAAGCCAAAATAAAAACGTCATACTTCCTCCCATTGTTTTCTGCTCATTCACTAGTTTCTGAAAACTCTTTCCCAGTTCGTGTTTTTCCATGCCCTTCATAGGATCCTGGTTTTTTTTGGTGGAGCTCTCCCAGCATTTTCCCCATCCAGGAGTAACCTTTGATGATGATTCCCTGTAGTATTTTAGCCTGTGAGCTCGCTGATGATGAAGAAAGGAGCAACAGTTGTCTAAAAGATCAGGTTTTTCTGGAAGCTTCACAAACTAAGACAAGAGCGAGAAATGCTTTACATTAAATTAAAAGCATTGAAACAAACCCATCAGGATGTGCACTTTAAATGGAGACTTCAAATCTATCAGACTGAAAAACTACAGGGGATTGCCTGTGGCAAATTAGTACGTGATCCAGAACAAACTTCAAAGTTCTAAGTAAATTAGTTGGTCAAAACTAATTACTCCTTTAGTTCAAAACAGACCAAACCCCCAGTTTCACTAAATAATAAAACTGCAGCATGAAGATCACCACCTGTGAAAGTACTGTTAAAAGCATTACATACTTTAAAAATAAGAACAAGCCCTCCTTCCTTTCTAAAAGAGATTTTAGCAGCAAAGAGAAACAAATTAAACAAATCACACTACACTAGAAGAAGACTATTTCTCAGTAAAACATTGTAGGTTATTTCACTGTAAAAAAATTTATAGACTTAGCACCATTTCTTTACATAGATTTAACACTGAAATTTTCCTAGTGCTTTTACACACATACAAAAAAAAAAAAAGAAAAAAAAAGAAAAAAGTTGTTTATTGAATTTATTTACTTACAATTTTGTTTCACTCAATCACTCCCCTTGTTTCTGCTTCCTGTTCCCAGAGGGATGGGGAGGAGAATCGAAAGAACATAATTCCTACGTGTTGAGATAAGTAAGAACAGTCCAGTAACTAAGGTACAGCACAAAACCATTACTGCTACCACCAACAATAATGATAACGGAAATAACAAGGGGAAGTGAATGCAACCGCTCACCATCCGCCAACCAATACCTCGGCCTGACCTGAGCAGCGATCTAGCCCTTCTGGGTAACTGTCCCCAGTTCATATACTGGGCATGACGTGCTGTGGTATGGAATACCTTTGGCTAGTTTGGGTCAGGTGTCCTCTATCTGCTTCCTCCCAGCTTCCCCTCCTCCCTGGCAGAGCATGAAACTCAGAAAGTCCTTGGTCACAGTAAACATTACTTAGCAACAAGTAAAACATCGGTGTTATCAGCATTGTTCCCAGGCTGAAAGTCAAAAACACAGCACTGCACCAGCTACTAAGAAGCAGAAAAATGACTGCTACTGTTGAACCCAGGACAAACCATTATTTTCCTTTTATACCAACACTTACCATTTGTATTTCAGGGGTATGTATTTGTACTTGTCTGTGCATATATAAACACAACTGTTAAGCAAACAAGGAAAGGGAGCTTTGTTTGGTTTTTAAAAAGAAGGAAAACAAAATTACATAATACTCTTAATAGAAATTTTGCCTTCAAGTATTAGTTTACAGTATGTCTCATTAGTACTTAGGCACTGCAATGACTTCCAAACTAGCGAGCAGTCATTACATCAGTGTAAATCAACAAACTGAATTCCCCACAAGTTCCTGAATTGGTTCCTCCATGTTCAGAAGCAACTTCAAGATTAAATTTAAGTAGGACTGAATATGGACAGCTTCAAATTTCAGCTATTACATTTTGATAGAGGATGTACTTGCTTGATGCTAACTAATTCTTCAGAGAGAGTTTAGAAACTCCTAATATTTTCCAAATAGACATTACCTAATATTCCAGCTATCCACCTCTGTCACACACTTTTACAGACACAGACTGCAGCACTACCTTTGGGTCATAGAAAGCTTAGGGTTGGAAAGGACCTTAAGGTCAGCTAGTTCCAACCCCCTGCCATGGGAAGGGATGCCTCACACCAGACCATGTCGCCCAAGGCTCTATATAAAAAAATGATTACTACACTTCACAAACAAGCAAATTTTTTAGTGCTTATGATTATACTATTGGATTTGAATCATTTTATTATCTGGACAGCCTTAGCCTTCAAAATCTCTACCTACACCACAGGTAAATTAACATTTCAGCTTTTTCTATTTTAAGATCTGTTGTATGCAAGAGTGGACTTATTGAGTTAAGTAAACAGGAAAAAACAACAAACACAACTGCTCTCTTCTACAGCTGAGCAATGCCACTGTAAGTGGCTACACTTCCAAACCAAGATCTCAGACCAGATGCAGAAAAAACTGAGTAAGCATAGTATTCATTACACAAATGTTGACAAAAGCCAAATATTGATGAAAATAATGGTTTGCAAAATCAATAAAATAACACAGGACATTACAGACTCTACCCTTCAAGATCACTACTGCACAATCAATAAACACCCTCCTGCAATAATCATGCTTGCAAGAACTATGCAAGAATGTCAGACTAATCCATAAAGCTGCTAACAACTCACTTATCCAATGGCAACATACTCCTGAACACTTCCAAGTGCACCTAGTAAGACACGTAAAATAAGACAGAAAACAAGCATTACCCTTCAAACACTTTTACAGGCTACCTAAGCAAGACCTATGAAATTTGAACATGAAATCAGCTATGACATTTAGATGGTATTTTTTTGCCTGTATCCATTTATCACCGTGTGCTACACATATCACTAAACAACATCCACTAGAGTATTTTTAAGTGCGCATCATGTACTGCTGTAAGGTACTCACTGGGTAACTAATTTCATGGCGGTTTCTCAGTGCTAGATACCTTCTTTGTTCAACTCGCGTATTAAAATCAGAATGTTTCACCACTCAAGACAAAGCTTGAGAACCCACAAGACACAATAAACCAGAATTTTCAGTACAGAATTGTTGTTTACACCTTGCTGCACTTGTGTATTGGCATAAATAATAAGAAATTTCAAATACATTCAGAACTGACACCTGCTAGTGAAGCTCTAACAACTACTATTACAATTACCATAGCAACTTTGCCTTTTTATTTCCTGCTATTTTGTTGCATCAGCCAGCCCGGTTCTCAGAACTCCAGCTACCGTGGAAGATGGAAGCTGAGAAATTCACTTTCTTGCAGCAAGGGACATATGAAGCAGAAAAAATTAAGTGCCGCAGTCTGCAGCTTCTCTTATTTAGGATTTACTTATTTTAAATATCATCTTCTGTAGTCTTATCAGAGATAAATTATTCATATCACAAGACCAAAAATAAATAAAACTCACATATCTATTAAAGATGAATATGCAAGTGAAAGAGATTTAAATAAGGAAGCATATATCAGCAATAGAGCTCCTGAAGCCTATAAAATAGAACACCTTTGCCCAGGCATTTCAGAGGCCATTATAAGACTTTTTTTATCTCAGTTTTCTCACTAATACTAAACCTGTAATGCTGCTCTTTCATTATTTTTTAAATGACTGCCTGTGGTTTTTTAAATGACTAATGCATTCTTCCTTGCATCAGTATTGAATCAAAAAGTGAACATTAAAAATTCACACTTTTTTACAGAATACTGGGGAAAAGTACAGAAGGGAAATATTAGAATGTGCATAACATTCTATTTTAAATATGCTACCTGAAATACGCTGTATTATATAACCTCAAGACCTATTAGGGGATAAGCAAACAACATGCATTTCCAAAGCACCACCTTCACAATCAAACCTTCATTATGCAAACAGAAAACAAACAAACAAAAAAATTCATTCAGCATCATCTTCTTGACAAATGAGACCATTTTTCATAAGGAATTTCTTCTATTTCTTACAGAAAAGTTGTAAAGATTTGTCAAATTTACCCTTTAATGGTCACTATTTGGACAGTAGAAGAACGCTGCAGTAACCCTGTAGCATGAATAATCTTTCTTTTCTTTTTTTTTCCTTTTTTAACCTAATGGGGTAGGTACAGGATTTGTCTCATGTAATTCTTCGTGATGGCTACTCAGTGGAATTACCTGAGAAGAAAATCTCTGCAAGTTTAAACATCCCCTTAAGTTGTCAGAGTGGGGAAAAAATAAAAACAGAAAAACAAAGTAGTACTCTCTTCAAGTTTGACATTCAATGACGTGAAGGTTTTCAACTTAACACAGATATGCCTGTGTAACCTCACAGTGGCATAATACAACCTACAAACTAGTAACTCGAATGTTAACGCATGTTACTCACCATTCACAAAGGAAAACTACTGCTGCATTCAGTGATATTATTCAGTAATGTGCTCATCACTATGCTGAAAACACTCCCCCCCAAAATCTGCAAAATCTCATACTACTGCTTAAAGAAAGATATTTGCAATGTTCCAGCATTGTTTATCTTTCACTTATGCGAAAAGGCCCTCTAAACCCTTGGAAGAATGCCAGCGTATAAAAGACAAAAATGGAGAAAACACAGTTGAGAGCTTGCAGGTCAGCATGTCCTAACTGCATTCCTGTACATGTGGGACAGGGCATTTTAGTGCGTTAGTTAGGAAATACATACTGCAGCAACAAAACAAGAGCAACCTACAACCTACTATCTCTTTCATTCATAATTTTTTATTAAAGTTGAGTTTCATGAGGCAAATGATCAAAAATCACAACCCAACAATAAATTACATTACTTTCCAGAAAAACGATTCCTGATTAAAATGACTGCAGAGTCCGACTAATTTTAACTAAGTAAAATTTCATGGATGCCATAAACAGAGTTTTAAAAAAGAGAGGGGAATGGCATATTCTCTTGCCCCACACTGCACCAAACCTATGCACTATCTTCACAAACGTTTTGCTAGGTCTCTATCCCTGCCAATTTAATTAGAGGATGTTCTCAACATCCATGGTCCATAACCCAAACAAAATCTCTCATTCAGCCCAATGAGAGCAAGTTTTCTCCCTTGCTCACACAGGCAACGAAACAAGCTCCTGTGATATTGTCATGGTTTAAGCCTCTCAGGCAGTTTGCTCACTCACTCTCCCCTCTTTCTTCCCAAAAGCTCCCAGGAGGATGGGGAGAAATGAAAGAATGCAACTCCCACAGGTTGAGATAAGAACAGTTTAGTAACTAAGGTATAACATAAATCACTACTGCTACCAACAATAATAATGACAAGGCAAATACAAGGAAAGAGAATACAACAGCTCACAGCCCTAAACCAAGCCGAACCCTGCAGTGTACCCCCCCCTTCTGGGTCTCTGCCCTCTGTTTTCACATCCTGGGCATGACATGCTGTGGTATGGAATACCTCTTTGGTCAGTTTGGGTCAGGTGTCCTGTCACTGCTTCCTCTCCTCCTTGGCAGAGCATGAGACTCAGAAAGCCCTTGGTCAGACCAAAACATTAACAAGCAGTAACTGAAAACACTGGTGTTATCAGCATAGTTCCCAGGCCGAAAGTCAAAAACACAGCGCTGCACCAGCTACCAAGAAGGAGAAAAAAGACTGCTACTGCTGAACCTATGACAGATGTTTATCATAAGGCATAATTTATATTATTAACAGCTTCTATTCTTCCGAACACATTCTCTACTGATGTCCTGCATTCATCCAACATAAAACAACTAATTACTCCTGTTCAGTCACTTAGAACCATAGAATCACAGAACAGTTAGGGTTGGAAAGGACCTGAAGATCATCTAGTTCCAAACCCCCTGCCATGGGGAGGGACACCTCACACTAAACCATGCCAAACAAGGCTATGTCCAACCCAGCCTTGAACAACGCCAGCAATGGAGCATTCACAACTTCCCTAGGCAACCCATTCCAGTGCCTCACCACCTGCACAGGAAAGAATTTCTTCCTCAGATCCAATCTGAACTTCCCCTGTTTAAGTTTGAACCCATTACCCCTTGTCCTCT